>JAAGEH010000101.1:5900635-6090705 GCA_011751065.1 Lasiurus cinereus
AGAGAGAGAGAGAGAGAGAGAGAGAGAGAGAGAGAGAGAGAGAGAGAGGTGGCAATTAAAATCATGAGTAAAGAACAAAGGCTATCAGAATTGACTAGGCAGAGTTAAAAAGATAGTTCTAAAAATGAATAATATAAAATTGAAATTAAATATCCAGAGCAAATTTTTCACAAGAGAAAAGACATGGCTGAAGGGAGACATGAATTAGAAGACAAACATGAAGCAATTACCCACAATGTAGCATAGAGAGACAAAAAGATAGAAAATAGACAAGGAGATTTAGAGACATGGAGAGCAGAGTTATGACACAAGGTCCAACAGAGTTTGACAAGGAGATAATATAGAGAAAAGAGAAAAAACAATAAAGAGTTAATGGCTGAGACTTTTTCAGAATTGATGATATAATACTTTCGAATTATGAAGTCAAGTGAAAACATCAAAACAAAGAATAATGACCCCAGAGAAAAGTCTGAGATGAAAAGGAATCATAGGTAAAGTAATTGATTGAATAAATAATAATAGGATCTACGAGGTGAGTGGCTTAGCCTAGATTTCTCAGAAAGCAGAATGTGACACAAAGGTTTAGTACAAAGATTGTATTGGAGAATGTGATTCTAGGGAACAGGAGTGAGGCTACAGGAATGGAGACAGAGCTCATTCAAAAATATTTTTTTAATATATTTTATTGATTTTTTACAGAGAGGAAGAGAGAGAGATAGGAAGTCAGAAACATCGATGAGAGAGAGACATCGATCAAGCTGCCTCCTGCACACGCCACTGTGGAGATGTGCTTGCAAGCAAGGTACATGCCCCCAACCGGAATCAAGCCCGGGACCTTTCAGTCCGCAAGCCAACGCTCTATCCACTGAGCCAAACCGGTCTTGGCCAAAAATATATTAATCTGACCACTGCTGCAAAGGACTGGTTGCTCTATCCCTCATGATCACTTGAGAGAGTATATGAAGTACATATCAAGATTACTCAGTGGGATATATGTATCCATTGACTCCCTCCCCTCCCTTGGTTAAAAGCTCACCTTAAGGAGCCTTTTCTAGGTGCACTATGGTATCTCATGCTGTTCCATCTATGGGAATCAACACAGAAGCCTCAGAGCAGAGGCAGAAGATGCAGAGGGCAAACCTGAAGCTAGCTAGGCATTATCAAACTATATGTGTGTAGACTTGGTTGAGTATCCACAGAAAGCTGTTTACCACAGTGCTGACTATATAAAAAGACAAATAAGGCTGAGAGGATTTGTAATGGACATAAGAGGTATCCAATATAGTGAAGTTTTGTGTTTTTTAAAAAGGAAGCCAAGAAGTTAAGAAAAATAGCATATAAGTCGAGAGAGAGGCAATTAAAATAAAAGCATTATAAGGTTCTGGAAGAGAGTAATAATAATGGACTGTACACTCTAAGTATGTATATTAACTTTTTATTTTTAAAATATATTTTATTGATTTTTTACAGAGAGGAAGGAAGAGGGATAGAAAGTTAGAAACATTGATGAGAGAGAGAAACATTGATCAGCTGCCTCCTGCACGCTCCCCACTGGGGATGTGCCTGCAACTAAGGTACATGCCCTTGACCGGAATCGAACCTGGGGCCTTTCAGTCTGCAGATCGACGCTCTATCCACTGAGCCAAACCGGTTTCAGCATATATTAATTTTTTAATATTAAAATGCTTTAATTGAGGTATAAATGACATATAACATATTAGTTTTAGGTATACAACATGATTTGAAATGTGGACCATCACATAAATCTAGTTAATATCCATCACCTTATATAGTTACAAAAATATTTTTCTTGTGGTGAGAATTTTAAAATGTACCCTTAGCAACTTTCAAATATGTAATATAGAATAACTATAGTCATGTTAAAATTATATCCCCATGACTTACTTATTTTATAAGGAAGTTTGTGCCTTTTGGTCCCCTTCACCCATTTCTCTTCCCCCTACACACACACTCCCTATCTCTGGCATCCACCAATCTGTTCTCTGCATCTGTGAGCTTGCTTGTTTGTTTAGATTCTACATATAAGTAACATAGTACAGTATTTGTCTTCCAATGTCTGACTTATTTCACTTAGCATAATGTCCTCAAAGTTCATCCATGTTGTTGCAAATGGCAAGACTTCATTCTTTTTATGGCTGAATAATGTCCCATGGTGTATGTGTGTTGGGGGGATGTCCAAAAAATGTATATACACACTTTAAATAATTATAAAGGCAGTGTTTATTAAAGTATATTTCAATTTCAAAATTGAGCCATCAGCTGTTAAAATGTGTATATATATATTTTTTGGGGGGACACCATAAATATATATATATATATATATATATATATATATATATATATATAGTAGATCGGGATGGGCTTGTCAGGAGGAGGAGACAGTGGGAGGTTGGCCTGCTGGCCGGCCCCAATAGGGGCCCTAAAGGGCTGGGCTGGCTGAGGGGAGGGGCCAGGGCAATTGGCCAGCAGGCCCTGACCTCGATTGGGGTGGGAGAGGCCAATTAAGGGTTGGGCCAGCTGGGGCAAGGGCCACCAGAGGTTGGCCAGCTGACCCCACCTCCTGATTGGGCCAGCTCACTGGGGGCAATGGGAGTCATAGCAACCAGTCATTACCACATTCCAGTTGCTGGCTTTTTATATATATAGATATATATGGTGAGAGAGAGGGAAAAGCATAAAATAACTGGTAGAAATAAATCCAACAGTGTTAGTAATTACAATAAATATAAGTAAATGAACTTTCCAGGTAAAAGGCAAAAATTATCAGACTAGATTTTTTAAAATGCAATTATATTGGCTTAATAGATAGAGATAGACATGAAACATAATAATAGAAAAAGGTTGAAAGTCAAAGGGTTAAAAAAAATGGACCAGACAAGTATTAACTCCAAACAAACAATCAAAGAAAAAAAAGCCCTGGCCAAGTGACTCAGTTGGTTGGAGCATAGTCTAGCACACCAAAAGTTGCAGGTTTGATTCCCGGTCATAGCTCATACCTACATTGTGGGTTCAGTCCCCACTCGGGGCAAGTAGGGGAGGCAACTGAGCAATATTTCTCTTTCTCATTGATGTTTCTCTCTCTCTCTCTCTTTCTCTCTCTCTTTTTTTCTCTCTCTCTCTCATCAATTAAAAAACATATCCAGCAAAAAGTATTATTAGAGAAAAAGAGGGTCATTTAATGATAGAAGATTCAAGGAATTTTAACAATTCTAAATTTATATGCATCTAATATCATAGCATCCTATCTAATAAAGAGGGAATATGCTAATTGACACTCATGCCATTGCAAAGATGGCAGAACCCACTGCCAATAAGAAGGGAATATACTAATTGACTGACCTGCCCTCAAAATTGGCAGTGCCCACAGCCACAGATGGTGGTGCCCAGTCCCCTCAGCCCTGCCAGGGCAGCAGGAATGTGGCAAGGCCGGGCCCTGCCTCAGAATCCTCTTGCCCCCTCAACCTCCAGTCGCCCAGGGCAGCCCAAGGCTCAGGTAACCAAGCCCAGCCAAGCCTTGCACTGCCAGCAGTGGCAGCAGCAGAGATATGATAGGGAGTCACCTTTCCCTGATCGCCGGGTCGCCTCCTGCCCCTTAAGGGTCCTGACTGTGAAAGGGGGCAGGCTGAGCTGAGGGACCGCCCCAACACTGCATGAATTTTCATGCACCAGACCTCTAGTATATATATGTGACAAATACAAAGAGAAATAGAAAAATTCACCAACATATTGGTAGATAAAAACATCTCTCTCTCAGTAATTGATCTGTTACCAAACCAAAAAAAAAAATTTATCATTAAGCAAACCAAAAAAAATATCATTAAGGTCAGGGGAGATTACATACTTTATTGGTTTTATTGATTTTATTGATGTGCTTGTTTGTTTAATGAACACTTACATGGGGTTTATTCAGTAGTAGGCACTATTCTAAGGCCTTTTGTCAAGAACTGGAAAGGGTTCTTGAATGTCTTCTAGAGTCTTTGTGGTGTCATTGATCACATCAGCTAAATTCACATCAGGCAAATTTCATAGCATTTTTGTAATAGGATGACTCTTATCATGAAGATTGCACACAAATAACATGTCCGTTACCTTCCATTAATTAAGGGCTGCCTCATTTTGAAGAGATCTCTGCAGCAATATAAGGGTCACATGATCTACTGCTGGTGTTTTCTTATAGTCTCTTATTACTCACCCCAAAGCCACTATGATTTTGAGAAGCAGGTAAGTTCATGCCTGGCTTCCATGCACCAAATGTACTCATGATGCCTCAGGGGAGGGGAAGGCATGTTTAAAATTCCTGGGCTCCCAAAATACAACCTCACATCAGTCGGGGACACAGGTGGACAGTGTCTCCAATATGACCTCCAGTAGGATTATAACTTAGGATTCCTAGTGCATTTCAAATAATTGTTTCCAGTCCTGTTTTTTAAGAGGGATTGCTAAGGGAGATTGGTGCAGCCATTACAAAAAACAATATGGAGTTTCCTCAAAAAATTAAATATGGAATTGCCATTTGACCCAGGAATCCTACTTCTAAAAATATATTCTAAGAAACCCAAAACACCAATCAGAAAGAATGTATGCACCCTTATGTTCATAGCAGCACAATTTACAATAGCTAAGATTTAAAAAAAGCCTAAGTGCCCATCAGTAAATGAGTAGATAAAAAAGCTGTTGTACATTTATACCATGGAATACTATGCAGCAGTAAAAAAGAAGGGTCTTGTACCTTTGAGAGACCTGGAGAGTATCATGCTAAGTGAAACAAGTCAGAGAAAGACAAGTGTCACATGATCTCACTCATATGTGGAATCTAAGTAACTAAATAAACTGATGAACAGAGTGGATCCAGAAACATGGAAGCATGGAGCAGAGAGCAGGAACTCAGAGGAAAGGCTGGGGAGTGTGGGTGGGTGGGAAGTAATCAACCAAGGACCTTGTATGCATATATGCATGGCCCATGGCCACAAACAATGGGGTGGTGAGGGCCTGGGGTAGGGGGCTGGAAGGAATCAATTCCGGGGGTGGGGGTTGGGGAGGGACATATATAGTACTTCCAACAATAAAGATTTATTTATTTATTTATTAAAAAGAGGGACTACAAAGGGCAATCAGTACACTCTGCTCTATCTGCCAAGTGGCCTTCACCTGCCCTGTGGAATGACTGAGCAATGATGAGGCCAATGACGGTGAGATCTAGAGGTATGATGGGTGTTTCGTGTGGAAGTGGCAGGAGCTAGAACTGGCCCCCTGCTGCTTCCAGTAGATACCCAATTGAGATGAAAGACAATAGTGATCAAATCAATATCAGAGCCACCTTGCAAAGGATGGCAGACTCAGCAGTCAGTACAATTGAAAGGGCTTACAATTGGAGAGAGCCAGAAGCTTGAGCGGCATTTCTAACAGACCAAGATCATTTTTATAAAATATGTTTTTATTTCAGAAAGAGGAAGTGAGAGAGAAAGAGACAGAAACATTAATGAGAAATATCGATTGGCTGCCTCCTGCATGCTTCCTATTGAGGACTGAGCCCACAACCCAGGCATGTACCCTGACTGTCAACTTTTTGGTACGATGCCCAAACAACTGAACCACACTACCCAGGGCTTAAAGTGATTTTTGAGGAGGCAATTCCAGTGCTCAACTGTAGGGAGTGGTTATAGGGTTAAGCCTCGGACAGACCTGTTGGCAAAGCCACAAACAAGTCCCAGTTTAGAGGGCCCAGCCCTCTTAGCACAATTAAACTTGACTTTATGACACTTCCTAGATCAGTGGTTCTCAACCTTCCTAAGGCCGAGACCCTTGCATACAGTTCCTCATGTGGTGGTGACTCCCAACCATGAAATTTTGCTACTGTTATGCATCGTGATGTAAATATCTGCATTTTCCGATGGTCTTAGGCGATCCCTGTGAAAGGGTCGTTTGACCCCCCAAAGGTTGAGAACCGCTGCCCTAGATCCTTCCTGGATAGCTAATGGGCTGTGGGAGGTGCAGCAAGTGCTGCCAAAATAAGTAAAACTTCCAAGAACATTGTAACTATGGTGACCACTACCTTGTTTACCTCTGACTATAAAATAAAGGCTCAGCTTGCTGTCTGGATCTTTTCTGTGGTCTCAGCCAGGCATAGAAGATCCACCTAGACCCAGCTTATTCTCTTTGTCTGTCTTTTCTTCATCCTTTGCCGGCCCCCCTCAGGCTTGCCAAACCCTTGGCTGTGCTGGTGAGGCACACTCAACAAACCTGATACCTGTGGATGGTGGACAGTATGGAAGGTCCATGGAATATCTAGAGTGGCTTGAAAGCCCTTTGTGGTCAAAGGTGTGTCATCATCACACTGCAAATATTCAGAAGGTCAGATATATAACAAATATTAGTTTAAAGGGCTACAACAGTCTGGCCAGATGCCACAGATTGGACTGAGATAACAACACTGCAAATTGGAGAAATGTCAACAGTGGTGAGCCATCATTAGTAGCCTCAGGAGGGGGTCAAAGGTTCCATGGACTCAACTGCTTCACCCTGTGCAATGGGCCTCCCTCACTGAGAGACTTTTATTAGGAGTCACAGGCCTGTCATGCAGTCAGAGCTGGTGCATCTAAAACAGAGAGACTTTTATTTAGTGCCCAATCTATGGTGATGGGTGTGTTGTGTGTCTGGTTCAATGGTAGGTCTGGGCAGCAAAGGTCTGAGCAGTGCAGGCTCAATTCGAAGGTCATATTCCAGTTGGCCTCATCAGAGAATGAATTCTCACCATGGGCACCTACATCAGCAGCCATGATTTATTTCCATGGTTCATGGCCCCAAAGAGGGAAGTCTATACTTTAACCTGCCAGTCTGTAGTTTTCCAAATTGCCAACCAAACAGCTAGGCATTGTCAGCAGCCCAAGAGTCAGTACAAATATAACAAGGTTCACAAGGCCTACTGGCTGGAGCTGTGAGGGTGGCTTTGAGTTCTGCCTCCTGAGCAGAGCAACCACGTCTGTTTTCCATTTCTCATAGCTGGCATTGACACTGAATAGCCACAGCAGCTCAGTGGACACCATGCTTTTCAGCTTCACCCAACCATCCGTGAAATTGGCCTGGGCATTTGGAGGAGCTTCTGTGACCTGAGAGTCCCATTGAGCGAGTGGCTTTACTCCAGGTTGTGGAGTGGAGGGTAACATTTTCCCTAAAGGGACAGCTGCATCCCCGACCACGCCCCCCCTCACCCCCCCGCATAATTTTATCCCCCCTGCCATGTGAAGTGGAAAATGCCAGTCAGCCTAAGCCAGGTACAGACTTACAAATAGCATTTCCATCTGACTAGTAAGGCATGTTGGGCCCTCTCCACATTGTTAGTTGTTGAGTCCGAGTTAACCTACCCCCCAAATAGCAGTCACAAGGCCTCTTTTTATGGGTGTGTGTTTTAACAGCCTCAGGTGTTTGGTTTCGACAAGAATCCAATAGCAAGCTATCAGCTGCTTTTTAAAAGAGATGTATCGCTTAGCCACGCTGGGAGGCAACAATCCTCTCAAGGACACCTGCAGAAGGAGGGTGCCTCCTTTGCTAAATGCTCCTGGGGGGGGAAATGACAAATCAGAAAGATTTTTAGCTCAAAGGGTTCACAGGGTGTGGGGCCCAAGAGACAGCAGCAGTTTTCTACAAGTTCCAGGCCCTGATGGTATAATCCTTCAGGCGTTTCTGAGTATTCACAGTACATTCATGGAAAATATCAGGGCCAACTACACACTCAGCAGCAAGAGCCACAAGACAGCACATAAAATTGGCCCTAAGCCCTACCTGCTAGGTTAGTGAGATCCTTCCTTCTCTCTGGAGAAGTGAGGGACATTCTTCTTGGAGAGGAAGCCAGCACAAGAAACGTCCTGTTGTCACTTGCTCAGATATGTGGTTATCAATCAATTCTTATCACACACTAAATAACCAAACACGAAGTTATTCATTCTTTCAACAGGTATTTATATGGTGCCTATTATGTACAAGGAGCTATTTTAAGTTCTGGGGACAAGATAATGAACAAAACTGTCTACTTTCACATAGCTTATGTTCTAGTCTAGAGGGATATCAGACAAAGAGGTAAATAATAAGTCAGATGGTAATAAATATTATGGAGATAAAGAAAACAGGAATGGGAAATAAGGAGTATAGGGTGGAAAGGGAGTCTCAGAGACTTGAGGAAACAAGACATGAAGGAATCTTGGGAACATGGGTTCTGGGCAAGGGGAAATAATGTGAAAATCGAAAGCTGGACCTGCCTGCTCTTACAGAAGTGGCCAGATGTGTGGCTGGGGTAGACTGACCCGGAGAACAGGACGTAAGGTTACAGTCATCAGGGAGGATTCAGTCTTGTAGATTGAACAGACTTGGCTTCTACTCTGAATGAGATGAGCATGAAAGGACATGGCACATTACCCGGGGATCTCTTCAGCTGCATTGTGAAGAACAGACTGGTGGGAGGGGGTGCAGAAGCAGGCCTATTGTTTAAAAGGCAAAATCCCATAAGAAAGGTCAAGAGTGATAATGCTGGAAGCAGTGAGAAGTTATAACATTCTGATAGATTTTTCTAATTATTATTTTGGAAAATATAACCAAAACACCATTATTCCAAGAAATCACCCTGCAATAATTACTCAATGGACTCAAATATCTGGCCAAAATACAAATATGCTTGATTGCCTCATTGTTTTTTTTGTTTGTTTGTTTTTTACATTTTGTTAGAAATGTCAAAGATAAACAAAGCTAGACATTAAAGTAGTGAAAAGAGATTTTATTCCATGACAATAGGGGAAAGAAATAAGCTCTATTCCAATTTGCAAAGAGATGACTGGACATTTTAAATATATTTTTATTGATTTCAAAGAGGAAGTGAAAAGGAGAGGGAGAGAGAGAGGGAGAGGGAGAGGGAGACAGAGAAAGGAGGAAGGGAGGGGGGGAGAGAGAGACATCAAAGATGAGAATCATCAATTAACTGCCTCTTGTACTCCCCACATGTAGAGATCAAGCCCACACTGGGCATAGACCCCAACAGGGAATCAAAATGTGACCTCCTGGTTCTATAGGTTGACACTCAACTGTTGAGTCACAGTGGCTGGAGCTGATGACTTGGCATTTTAAAGGGAGAATGGGGGCAGGGTAGGGAGAGGGAGAGAAAACGGGACTTAAGTGAGAGATTACAAAGGGTTGGTCAATGTAACTGTGACTAGGCTAGCAGTGTTTGCTGGATGGAAATGGTAGAAGTCCTGTCTTCCCAGACACTGGGAGACAAAAGTCCTCTCTTTCATGATGATAACCTTTCTAAGGAATGGTTTTCAGTTCCTTGAACCAGACACCCTGGAGTTAAAGATTATCAATGTACATCTCAAAAGGACAGAGGGAAGTTTCACAATTCTAAACCCTTTTAAGTAAATGCTCTAAGGGAGTTCAGGGCCCTTGGTCAGATGTTAGCTAAAACAAAATGCAAAATCTTTTGACAGTTCTGACCTTTTCTAAATAGAAACTCAAAAGGGACTTGGCGTTAAACTGCTGGAAGCCATGGTAGTCTGGTCTAGGTGCAGGTCTTTGAATGGATTCTGCAGTTCTCAGAATCGGTATCTAAATAACATCCTTACATTGCAACTGAGTGACATCCTCTCTCAAATCTTTTATAATCTATGTGTTCCCCCTTCACGCTTCCCTTTTTGCCTGTCACAATTTGTTCCTTGAAGAAATTGACTCATTTGTCCTGTCGATACAGTCATGTTTTGCTGACTGGACTCTCATGGGTTATTTTGGGCCCTGTATTTCCCAAAAGTGGTAGTCAGGATTGAATTGCTTACTGGACATACAAGAAGAGACAGGATATTAAGCAATTGTATTCCAAATATTATTGAACAGTATTACAGATGTCTCCCATTTTCTTCTGTTTTGACCCCGTGCACCAAATCCCTACCCCACCCCAGGTCTGTGTCCATGGGTTATGCATATATGCATAAATGTTCTTTGGTTATTGTCTTCCTATCCACTCCCCTCCCCCACAACTAAGGTCTATTCTATGCATCCATACCTCTTGCCCTATGTTGTTATTCCTGACCTAAGTTAAATAGATGTAACAGTGCTGCTGGATGGTCCTGTGTCTACTCTTTCTCCTTCTGTGATAATGAACCTTGACTTTTAGGAGGGTATCTACTCACTCAAGACCAGATTTATCAGCCTTCTTCAAGACCAGAGTTGACTGTCTCTACTCGGTAATCATGAATATTATGGGATAGCTCCCAGGAATCTTCCTGAAAGGAAATGAAATACCCTGTCATTTGGGGGATATGAAACTTATATTCATCTGGTCGCCAGGGGTGGTGTAATGACTGGAGCTCTGATCTCCCATCACAACATGAGGATGTGGGCCACAGCCCAGACACCATGGGAAGGTAAGCTGAAAGGAACAGGAGACCCTGGGGCTTTGCGGAGCTGTGCATTTTTAGGCTTTTACAAGAGAAAAATAAAATTGTTAAAATCACTTATTTTAAGGCTCTATTTCTCATAGCTAAACCTAATCTTAACTGATATTTTGGAGGACGTTTTTAAATTTAAAAAACCAAAAACACATCTATTTAAAATATTTTCTTTTAACTTATCACTTATAAATGGTCATGTGTCCACTAGTCATTTAGTGTAGGGACAATTTGAGTATGGATGAACTCATTAGCACTCCACAAAAACTACACAAACTGATAATGCACTGCTAAGATCACCAGTTTTAGTTTCTCCAAAGTAGAAGAGAAACAATATGAATGCAGAATTACCTTGGATGTTTACAATTTCTCCACATCTTTACATTTATTTTGCCTAAACTTAATTCCACAGTATTTCTCAGCAACTCACCTTTATTACGTCTTTCCAAAGCACTTACCATAGAAATAAGAACTTACTTTTGGCACTTATATTTTATCAGTTTACATATTCAATTAAACAAGGTACTTACCCTATTTTCTTTTTAAAAAAATATATTTTATTGATTTCTTACAAAAAAGAGAGGGATAGAGAGAAACTTTGATGGCAGAGAAACATCGATGAGCTGCCCCCTGTAGGGGATGTGCCCACAACCAAGGCACATGCCCTTGACCAGAATCGAACCTGGGACCCTTCAGTCCACAAGCCAACACTCTATCCACTGAGCCAAACTGGTCAGGGGATACCCTATTTTCTTTAAGTTTTTTAGCCCTCATATTTTACTAGTTTACAGAATGCCTAATTAAATTATATAATCACAATAAACATAACTGGCAGAAATAGCTTGGGAAAAACACAACTGAGTTGGGAAAGCATGTACCGCAACTGTGGGAGCAGGGTGTTCGCACATCAGCCCCTCTGTATTTGATGAAGGGAAAAGAGAGAACATTAGTTACCTATTCAGAGGGTTAGTAAGTAAGGTCAGGTCTCCTACTCAGCATCTTTGTACATTTGTATAGTTTAAAAACAGAATCATGATTATACTTTTAACTTTATAAATATAAGATCAACTCTTACACACTGTTGATGGGCATGTGAACAGATAGGTGCAAGCAGTCCAGAGGTGAAAATGTTATAAATTTGATTCAGCAAAGCCATTTAAAAATCTTTATTGTTGAACGTATTACATGTCCCATTTCCTCTACTGACCCCTTCTAGCCTACCCCCACCCTCCACCCTAGGTTTTTACCACCCTATTGCTTGTGTCTATGGGTTATGCATACAAGTTCTTTGGTTGATCATTTCCCACCCACCCATCCTCCCCTGCCTTCCCTCTGAGATTCCGCAGTCTATTCTATGCTTCTATGTCTCTGGATCTATTTTGTTCATCAATTTATTATGTTCATTAGATTCCACATATTAGTGAGATTATCTAACTGGCTTTATTCCACTTAGCATAATACTCTTCAGGTGCCTCCCATGCTGTATCAAAGGGTAAGAGATCCTTATTTTTTACTGCTACATAGTATTATATGGTATAAATGTACACAGCTTTTTACCCACTCATCTACTGATGGGTACTTGGGCCGTTTCCAGATCTTAGCTATTATAAATTGTGCTGCTATGAACATAGGGGTGCATACATTCTTTCTGATTGGTGCTTCAGGTTTCTTAGGATATATTCCTAAAAGTGGGATCCCTGGGTCAAATGGCAGTTCCATATTTAATTTTTAAAAAATATATATATTTATTTCAGAGAAGGAAGGGAGAGGGAAAGAAAGATAGAAACATCAATATTGAGTCATTGATTGGCTGCCTCCTACACATCCCCCACTGGGGATCAAGTCCGCAACCCAGGCATGTGCCTTTGACCAGAATTGAACCTGGGACCCTTCAGTCCACAGGCCGATGCTCTATCCACTGAGCCAAACCAGCCAGGGCTATATTTAATTTTGAAACTTTCTACTGTTTTCTATAATGGCTGCAAAAATCTCGGCAAAGCCATTTTTAATAAAGAATCTTAAGGAAATAATTGAGGTTACTGGCAACAATTATCTGATTTTATCATGTCATTTTAAAAAATAGTAAACTGGAAAAATGAAAATGTCCCCAAGTCAGTGATTTTTGGGAAAATTTTACTAGTCCTCAGATAGATTCTAATATAGCTCTTACTCTTATGTTGTATAGTGCAAGAGACATTTTCAAAAGGATTCCTGATTATCCTGCTTTGAGGGAATGTTTGAGGTTGAGTGACTCAACTGGATCATTTGCGTAGGATTAAAGGTCATTGTCTCTTACAGCTAGTTCAGAAGTACCTGAAATACAATACACTCATTAACAAGGGAGAACTATTTATATTTTTTAATGAGATAAAGAACATGATAAAACTGCATAATATATTACACATAATATACAGTTATGGAGCCTGAAAGGATGTGCATTAAAGTGTAAAATCTGTTTTATAATATAAAAGGTAACTGAACATTTAAAAAATTCTGTCTAGATATACTTTAACTCTACTGCGAGAGATAGTATTTTTTTTAACATCACGGCAACTCTTATGGAATGTCTACCTGTCATTCTTACTTCTTCCTTACTAACAAAACCCTGTGTCAGGCAACAGGATGCCCATCAATGGAAAAAACTGGTCTACCCATCCCTCTTTGCCAGTACCCTAAGAGTGGATATGTGGCTCAGCTCTATCAATAAGACACAAGGGCAAGTCTCTTTGGCTTCTTTATAAGAGCACAATGAGAAAGTTCCTTTACTGCTGTCTACTTTGATTTCTGCTTTGGCATTAGGCACTGTCATTTGAAGAAATAATGCTGAGCTGTGGCAGCCACGTTGCAACACTGAGAATAGCAGAGTAAATCAATCCAAGAAAATGTGGATGAGGTTTTGGCTACTACCCAGCTCTGGAACCACCTATCTCCAGACTTCTTGTTACATGGGAGAATTAAACATTCTTATTGTTTATATCACTGTCAGTCTAGTTTCCTGTTACTCGTGACAATCACATCCTGATAGAAGCAGTTTTCTGTCTGGCACCAAATAAATGCTTTAAGTCCACTCTAACTTAAAAGGAATCCTGTTGAACACCTACTTATAGCTCATTAAAATTTTTTTAAAAAATCCTCATGTGAGGATATGTTTTTATTGATTTTAGAGGGGGAGGGAGAAAGAGAAACATCAATGTGAGACAGAAACATCAACTGGTTGCCTTCCATACATGCCCTGACCAGGGATGGAACCTGCAACCCATGACAGGGAACTGAATGGGACAATGCTCTAACCAACTGAGCTACCCAGCCAGGGCTGTTATCTCACTTAAAAAAAAAATGTTTTTGGATAAAGAGAAAGAAAGAGGCAGAGAGAGAAAAACATCAACGTGAGAAAGAAACATTGGTTGTCTCCTGCACACCCCCTACTAGGGATTGAGCCCACCACCTGGGCATGTGCCTGAACTGGGAAATGAACTGGCTAACTTTTGGTGCATGGGATGATGCTCAACCAACTAAGCCACATTGGCCAGGGCTGTTATCTATAATAAAAGCACAATATGCTAATTAGGCCAGGTGAAACCTCCTGGACAAAGCTGGGGCTGCAAGGGAAGCCTGGGTCCCAGGTGCCAGACAGAAGTCAGTGCCAGCAGTGAGGGGAAAGGAAGGCCTACTCTTGCATGAATTTCATGCATCAGGCCTCTAGTTTTTATAGAAAAGAAAGAAAACTGAACTTAGGGAAATAATTTTCCCCAAAGTGACAGAGTTGGATTCAAGCCCAATCCTGTCTCTAAATCCCACATCTGTCACTTAACCATGTGGTTAAAAGATGACCAAGCCTATAGTTCTCTCTTTTGGGTCTTAAAAAAAACGCACATACAGATGCAGGAAGTAATACATTTGCACCCATATACGAATGTTTCTTTGGGTTTTTTACTACCATTATTTGCACTGATTTGTTGGGGAGAACTGTATATTTCAGAGATGTAGGGAGAAACTATAGGGTTAAGCCGTGGGCTGACCTGTTGGCAAAGCATCAAACAAGTTCCAGTTGAAGAGGGCACAGCTCTCTGAGTATAATTAAGCTTGACTTTATGAGGCCCCCTAGATCCTTCCTGGGTAGGTAATGAGCTATGGGAGGTGCAGCAAGTGCTGCCAAAACAAGTGAAACTCATAAGAACACTGTAACTATGGTGACCGCTATCTTGTTTACTTCTGACTATAAAATAAAGCATCAGTTTGCCCTCTGGATCTTTTCTCTGTGGCCTTAGCCAAGCACAGGAGAGCCACCTAGACCCAGCTTATTTTTTTTGTCTGTCTTTTCTTCAACCCTTCACTACTTCCCCCTCAGGCTCACCGAACCCTTGGCTGTGCTGGCATGGCACAGAGACTCTGCCAAAAAAGCAATCTTGCCTTGTCTTTATTCCACACTTTTACATCCAATCTGTGTATCAGGGAATAAAGACAAGTCATGGGGACTTTGACTCAGGGTCATTAACATTCAACTCCAAGGTACCTGAAATGGTGAACATGAAATTGGTACATGCTCTTCCTCAAGCTTTGTTGTGTGTGTGTGTGTGTGTGTGTGTGTGTGTGTGTGTGTGTGTTTTAATCCTCACCCAAATATATTTTTCCCATTGCTTTTTAGAGAGTGGGAGGGGAAGAGAGAGAAATATCAATGTGAGAGACACATCAGTTGGTTACCTCTTGCCCTGACCAGCTCTTGGGATTGAGTCTGTAACTGAGGTACATGCCCTTGACCAGAATCGAAGCCAGAACCCTTCAGTCTGTGGGCCAATGCTCTAACCACTGAGTAAACTGGCTAGGGTTCCTTATACTTTCTTGGAAGAGTTGAAGAACTAAAGACTGAAAAAATTTCAAACATCTAACGAGGCAGGTTCTTTGAGTTGGCCTAGGAAAGCAGAAGAGTATTTTTTGAGCCAAATAAACAGAAGAGAGAGGATTACAATGGAGACCCACTGACAATACATTAAAACAGAACGCATTGAAGCCCAGAGAACAAAAAGCAGTTGGCTCCTCATAGCTCAACTTTAGGCCAACTCCTACAAACATGTCTCCAAGGACTCTTCTGGTCTAGGCTAAAGTGAGAAGAGACCAGAAGACCATTTAGAACAGAGTTCCTGTGAGCTCTCAGCTACAGAAGGGGGCAGGTGGTTATTAAATATTCAATCCCCCCACAGCTGCTGGCTAGGCATCTTGAGGGGCTCAGTGTAGAAAAAGCCCCAGCCATGACAGAAGAAAGATACTAAAGGAAGGCATATCCATCCAAAACCTCTGAGGTTACTTTAAAGTCAGGAGGATGCATTCTTACTGAGTGCTCTTATGGTAGTCCATTCCTGTTCCACAGGCAGTTTGCTAAGTTCACAGGAAAGAGAGCTGTAACACTGGCATCTAATAACCACAGTCACTGTTGCAAGAGGATTGCCCTAACCTCTAAGATGCCCCATCCTCACTGAACCATGGAAAAACCCAGCCCTGTGGACAAAGGCCAGAGGCAGAAAAGCTACTCCTCCAGGGCCTACACATCTGAAGGATCAAGAGTGTGATAACCGCCCTAACAGGTTTGGCTCAGTGGATAGAGCGTCGGCCTGCGGACTGAAAGGTCCCAGGTTCCATTCCGGTCAAGGGCCTGTACCTTGGTTGCAGGCACATCCCCAGTGGGGGGTGTGCAGGAGGCAGTTGATCAATGTTTATCTCTCATTGATGTTTCTCATTCTCTATCCCTCACCCTTCCTCTCTGTAAAAAATCAATAAAATACTTAAAAAAAAAAAAAGTGTGGTAACCAGCCAGGAGTGTGGCTCTGTGGTAGAGCACCTACCTATGAACCAAAAGGTCATGGTTTGATTCCTGATAAGGGCACATTTCCAGGTTAGGAGCTTGAGCCCCAGTGTGGGGCATGTAAGTGGCAGCTGATCAATAATTCTTTTATCATTGATATTTCTCTCTCCCTCTTCTTTCCTCTCTGAAATCAATAAAATAAAAATTGTGTGATAACCTGATGAAAAGAACAAGACCCATGAACTAAAAAAGGCCAGCATGGCCCGTGGGAACAGAGAAGCCAAGTGGGTGAACCCGATGATGCTAGAATAGGAGACAGACATGTGCCTCTCAAAGTTAAAACTTTTAAGGTGGAATGTTATCTACAAACATGTCTCCAAGGACTCTTCTGGTCTAGGCTAAAGTGAGAAGAGACCAGAAGACCATTTAGAACAGAGTTCCTGTGAAACTCTGTCAAAGAGGCCATTATTTAATAAATCTCAACTTCTATCTTTTTTCTCACCTGAGGATATATTTCTCCCTGATTCTAGAGAATAAGGGAGAGGAAGAAACATTGATGTGAGAAACATTGATGAGTTGCCTCCCACACACACACTTGATCAGAGATCCAATCCGCAACCTGGTTATGTGCCTTGCCTGGGAATCAAATCTGTGAACCTTCAGTGCATGGGACAATGCTCTAACAAACTGAGCCACAGTGGCCAGTGCTAACTTCTATCTTATCAAGAATTGTTCTTAGCAATAATTGACTTAGTGTAGTGTTAATTCCTGATGAAAATTATTAATTGCTCTTTTGAGAAACCCTTCAATGGAAGCTAGAAGAGTACTCAGGGGTGAGAGTAGGGGGAACAAGTGTTGGGACTACTGTGTCACCTAAAGGCATTCATAGGTGCTGGAAAGAGTCTGAGTTCTTCACTTTGATAGAACCTATAGCTAGGACCTCACAGTAATGAACAGAAAGCACTTGGCTAAGAATGCTCAGAAGAAAAAGGGAATAGAAGGGTCTGAACCTGTACCTTCAGAGCATTAGGCTGGGAAGGGATGAGGATGGTTGGGACGTGGAATAAGAATGCAGGGACAGAGCAGCTCTGTTCACTTCCTCCAAGAGGTTCTCAGAATCTCTATTTTGTTTGAATATAGACTCAGGCAAAGGGAAGGGAAACTAATATTTATTGAGCACCTACTGTACATGTGGGGCCTTGTGCAAGTTTTCATCTACACCATTTCATTTAATCCTCACACCAACCTTGTGAGGTAGGTATTGTCCTCATTTTCATCAAGTGAGGAATATGAGGCTCAGAAAGGTTAGGTGGTTTGTCCAAGGTTACACTACTAGTTACTGACAGAGCTGGGCCTGAGTACTGAGACTCAGACTAAAACATTTCCTGCTCTCTCCGACTGCCCCTTAGGAGAAAGGAGGGAGCGAGAGCAGCAGCAGTTCTTAGCACTTCCCAGATGGTCACCATGAGGAGGAATCTGTACTTTTCCACAGACCCTCCCTTCTGTACCTGGGAAAGATGCAGTCAGTTGAAGAGATAAAGCATAAATAGAAAAATAAATAGAAGGGCAAAGTCCCCCAGCAGCAAGGACATGCAGCATCCATGCTATGGGAAGGTCGCTGTGCCATTCACAGCTGCTGTGGGAGGGAGGCACATGGGCCCTGTGGGGAAAACTGGGACAATGGCTGCCAGAGGCTGGAGTGGGTGGGCTAAACAGGCCTGCTCTGGGTCGCATAGATTTTAGAACAAAACGTCAGTAGCAGGCAGCAGCCATGGGCAGTCACTATCATCCTCCATCTGCTCATTTTACCGGTGTTTGTGATCCAAGAGGGATTCAAAATCGGGGGAACATACAAGTTTGTGCTTTACATGTCCTAGGACTGTCATGTCCCCCGTCCTACTGTCTCCAAGGCCCACGGATACCAGCTCCTGCCAATCAACAGAGAAGGCAATGAGAACCAAAACCACATAGCCCATCAACCAGTCCTGATTTTAATGTGATAATCCCAAGAACCCTTCTCCCTCATTTAGCACTGATTCCTCAACATACTCAACCTCTTAAAGGGCCTCTGCCCTTGAACTATGGACTCTCACCTGCAGAAAAGAGCAGGCGGTTCCCATTGTTACATCCAGAGTCACCTTGCCCAAGAGGAGCTGTACCTTTCCTGACTTGCGGATGAGCAGCTTGCCAACCTGACCCTCTGTCAGGTCAGCCAGGGTACAAGCATGCTCTGCCAGCCTGGCTTCCTGTGAAGAGAATCAGGGTATGAAGATGGGGGAAGGAGCAGTTTCCTCTATCCTTCATGAGGGAAGCCTTTCCCAAAGAAAGGCATCAGCAGCAAAGGTTAGCATAAGCTTCCCCAAAAGGGCCTTTTCCTAGGGCTGCTTGCACTGGTTAAAAAAACACCACAAAACAAAACAAAACCATCACCCACAGCAAACAAATAAACAAATATTAATAACTGCTGAAACTGGGTAATGGCACATGAGGGTTTATGTACTCTCATATACACGTTCAAGTATTTCACTGTAACAAGTAAACCCACATATTACTGAGGTTGAAGTACAAAGCCCCAAGCTTCTTATGGGGAAAAAGAACAAATACATGATTTTCTTGTAATTCAGCTTGGGTGGCACAACCCTGCTTCACCTTACAGGTCGCTGCTTCCCTTCCTGATTGATCCCCCCACATTTCCACACAATTCATTCCTGAGCATACCCGGTCTTTCTCCTGCTTCACGACCAGCATCTGTCCATCCTCACTCTGCACCTCTGTCTTGATAGGCTTAATATCCTGAGTTGGTGGCTGGCCAGGGAGAGTGTCTGGCAGCTGGAGGAACAGCAGCTCTTCCTCCTGAGTAAGGCTCAGCTCCCTGAGCAGCTCTGCCACAGATACGTCCTTTGGGAGGCCTGGGGTCTTTCTGGCTGCTCTGGGAGGAGCTTTCATCTTGGCCTCCTCCTCCTCATCTCGTGGTTCCTCTTTTACTGTCCAAAGTAACATAAATAGAAAAGCTATGAAGTGGCCACCCTTTGTGTCATCTCATTGTACCCACTCCTTCATCACCAACTGCTCCAGTCGCTCAACCAGGAAGCTGCAGAGAAACACTAGTTGTGAAGAGGGAATGAGGAATTGTGTGACTTATCTAATAAAGGATATCTGTGGTTAGGCCCACTGGTCCATATCAGCATGAACCTTCTGAGAGTGAGACTTTAGTGTCTTTGTTCAGGCCATGTATTTTACAGCTGGAATGGGAGAGGACCTGCTTATTAGCAGCAGTCCAGGAGGCCCATGGTGGGAACTGGGAGGCAGCCACAGAAAAGGAGACGAAATGTTAACTGACAGAGTACCTTTCACAAGAGGCACATCCACCTCCATGTCCTCTTCCTTGGGGCCAGCCAGCCAAGGTTTAACATCTGGTTCTTCATTCTCTTCCTTAAACAACCACCCAGAGTGAGCCAGAGGCAGCTGTACAGGCATGTTTCGAGTGTCATTCCTCAGCCCAGGGTCATCGATGAACTGCCGAAGAAGAGTAAGCGGCTGACATGGCCTGGCCAGCAGATACGCATACTGGGATTGCAGCCCACTTTAGCCCCTTTCTAACTGAAGATTTCTCTGCTCACCAGGCTTCCAGGACATCAGAGAGCAATTCTTTCTCCAACCCTGATTCCACAGGCCCTTTCCACTGCCATAAAGAAGGTCCATCCCCACACCTCCCCCGCCACACCCACTCTCCCCAGCCTGCTGGTACCTACATCATCCTTCTCCAGCATGCGCAAGATCTGTTTTGTTTCTTCATCTGTCTCCCTCTTCTCTTTTTTGATGTTGATGATATGAGAAGGCCCCATGTCTGACACATCCACTGTCTTATCCCAGTTCCCTGTGAGAAATCATCCAGTTCACCAGGGGTAAGGAAGAAGCCAGCAGCAAGGAAAATTAAAGTGGGAACAGGGGAATCCCATTGCCCTTGCCCTTCTCTCAGGCAGTCTGAACTGAAATTCATTGACCCCTTCCTTCCGGAAGCTTTCGTACCCTTTTTCTTCATCATTTCAGCTGGGCCCTGCTCAAAGATGGAATGGGACTGGATTACTTCTGGTCGACCCCGGCCCCGTCCATGACCCTCTCGCTGTCGGTCTCTATCCCTTTCACGCTTCTCTTTCTTAATGGTCACTTCTTCCTTGGGTCTGGAAAAGAGAATGGATTAAGGGAAACTACTCACTTACCCTTCCTGGGAGAACTGGTTTTAATTCTCCCACATATCTCCACTCCACCTGAGCCAGTAACTACATCATGAGACACAGAACCCAATCCTAAGTCTGACACTCATTTCACTTCCTTGATGTGCAGAGTCCTTTCAGTTTGTTTTACTTTATCTACTTGTTTGAGGATATGTATTGAAACTACAACTCAAAAGTTGACTTACAGAGACTGCCCCAAAATGTAAAAATATTTTTTATTCACTGAAAACAGGAAGGCTATAATGTAAAAAAAACTTAAGGGAAAACTTAATACATATTTGTCTAAACTAGTGGCTCTCTACTCTGGTTATAAAAGATAATCACTGTTTCATTAAAAACAAATAACACCACAATTTCTGGGAAGGCCTCCGAGGCATCTGAAATTTTTTTAAAGCTTACACATTAGAATCAGCTGGGAGCCAGGCTGAAAACAACTAAATACACAAATTAAATTTCTGTGCCACATACCTAGTTATTTCCCAAAAGGCTCAAATTCAGAGCAAGTAAATAAGGGGTGAGTATTCAGAAGGCCTAGCTACTTACTCTTCCTTGATCTTCCGACTGATGATATTTGGGGTGAAGGTTTTCTGAAAGTGAAATACAGGGGTCACTGACTTGGTAATTTCTGATCCCAAAGCACTGAAGAAAAGAAAAAAAATCCCAAAGGGAACCTTCTGTGGACCAAAACCACTACGGCTCCTGACAGAGATTTAAAGAGACAGACACATGCTTGAGAAGGATGCTTGAACAGAACTGTCCAGTCATGGTGGCAGCAGAGCTACACACTAAGGGGCACCAAGACCCACTTAAACTAGCAGCTTCAGTTCTCTCCTCTGAAAGGAGAACTTCGGGATTTCTAAAGGCAAAGGAACTGATCTAACCTCACCTCTTTATTGTCTTCAAACTGCTACAGAGTGGGCAGTACCAGGGGAAAGAGTTCAAGTAGGAAAGACAGAGATGTGCCATGACTCCCAAACAGAAGACAGGTTAGACTGCCACTACTATTTTAAACTTAAGTCTTTAAAAAAAAGTATAGCTGCTTTATGCTCGTCATCGCCCCACTCCCTACTTAGGGGCTACTCTTCACATCTGCGGTCATAAACACAATGGGAGAGTACACAGCCCCTCTAATGTCATGCCTGGAATCCATTATACTCTGTGCACACCGGGATCCACGGCAAAGTCAGACGCTGTCCAAATGCAGGCAACATTTATGCCTGCGTAACTCTCATGGGTTTCTTAAAGGTATCCACACACAAAAAAGTAAATAAACACTGCTTAGGTTGCTTTTAAACGAATTAGAATTCTCTCCCCTTCAGCCATCTCTGAAAACCATGTCAAAAGCTTGTATCCAGCATCTACACTTCAAGGTAAGGACAGGCTCCCCAACATTTGTGGGCATCCATCTGGGTACGAAAATCATCATAAGGCCCAACACCAAGACGGGCACACGGTAGGCCCGATATGAACACCAGCTGTACTCCAGGAGCCTGGAATTCAAGGGGATCGGGTACCTTCTTGACTCCCCCGAGGGTGAGATCTCTGGAGCGGATGGAGGGAAGGCGGCCCGGGGTGAGGTGTGGCGCCGGCCGCTGTCCAATAAGACCCCGGGCGCCAGAGAGGAGGGCTCGGGGCGCGCCTGGAGCGCTGGGCTCGCCCGCGGCCTTTCCTTCCGACATGTTACCTGGGAGAGAAGAGATGGACAACAACGTCAACTGTGGGGATAGACACGCGGGACCCTGGCTGCTCGACCCCCAGTCAGTGCGTCTCTCCCTCGGGTCTCAGCTCCTCCCCGCCCACATGGCGACTCCTCGGACCACCGCGGCCACAGCCATTGTCGCGCTCTCCCCGCAGGCCTCGCGAGGCAGGGATGCACACCAGCGCACCCCGACTCCATACCGTGTGGGTCGCGACTTCAGCTCCGGTGCGGCCCGCAGCCGACCCTAGGTCCCGGCGTGAGGCGGAAGTCTGCGTGGCGGGGACCGGGCGCCGCCATCTTGCCGCAAGGCGGAAGTGAGGTCAATGGGCGGGGCCTGCCACACTATTTATCCGGCGGCGCCCCGCTCGCCTCCGCCTTCTCTTCCCGGTTCTTCCCGGAGTCGGGAAAAGCTGGGTTGAGAGGGCGAAAAAGGAAGAGGGGACTGTTCCTGGTGACGCCTCAGGGTCTTGGCCTAGGGCGGAGGGACTGGAGGCGCCCAGCTCAGCGGTGGAGGCCTTGGCGACCGCCGTCACGCAATGTGGGGATTCTCCGCGGAGGACCGAGGGGCACTGGGGTCGCGGCTCCGAATGGAGAGAGGGGCGCCGGGCAGAGAGTGGGACCCGGACGGCTGCGGGCTCGGTGGTGACCTTGGAATGGTCACTGCTCCTCGGCCAGCGGCGTTGCCCTCGCTCGGGAGCCCTTCCCCCGGATTCTCGGTGAGGTCCTTCCTGGACGAGGCTGCGGTGCACGCTGGAGCCGCTGCGCAGACCCTCCGAGTGCCTGCAGGGGGGCTCTGGGTCCAAGCCTGGAGCCTGAAAAAACGAAGTTTGCGTTACTGGAGGGGACGAATTTAAAGGACTCTCATTGTGACGCGGCATTTGTAATTTAACATAAAAAAAATAACCTTTACTGTTACTTTCCCCAACCCCACCATGCAAAAACCATGAAACATTAGGGAAAGTGAGGAAAGGAAAAACATTTCACATGGAATACTATTAAAACCTTTGCAATGTATCCCAGACTCCTTCACATAGGTGTCAAATTGCACTACAATTTTGAATCTTCCCTTTTCAAAATTTCTTTGTTGCTTTATCAAAAGATGGTAATTCTCAGGTGGCTATGTCATGATTTGCCTATTTTCCTGTTTGGACACTTAGGTCGTTTCTTTGCCCTGTTGTAAACACGCTATAGTGGACATCTGGTGCATTTAACGTGTTTTTTTTTCTTTTGGATTATATCACTAGTACGAAATTTCTAGACTAACATAACTGGCCAAATGATATACATTTTTTCTTCAGTAATTTTTTTAATTTAGAGATAATTGTAGAGACACGTGCAGTTGTAATAAATAATGCAGGTATCTCAAGCACCCTTTTCTATTCCTGGTCAGGGCACACACAACCCCACAGGGGTATATAGGAGGTAACCAATCCATGTTTCCCTCTCTCTCTCTCTCTCTCTCTCTCTCTCTCCTCTCTCCTCTCTCCTCTCTCCTCTCTTAAATCAATAAAAATATCCTTGGATGAGGATTTAAAAAGAAAGTAACACTGATATAATCAAAATACAAGACACTTCCATCACCATAAGGATCCCTCCTGTTGCCCTTTTATAGTCACGTCTTCCTCACTCCTACCCACCACTGGCAACCACTAATTTGTTCTCTATTTTTATACTTGTACTAGAAATCCGATGCAGGAAATTCATGCAGGGGGCGGGGCGGTAATGTCTCTCAGCCCAGCCTGCACCCTCTCCAATCTGGGACCCCTTGAGGGATGTCCAACAGCCCGTTTAGGCCTGATCCCAGTAGGATTGAACCTAAATGGGCAGTCGGACATCCCTCTCACAATCCAGGACTGTTGGCTCCCAACTGCTCACCTGCCTGCCTTACTGATTGCCACTAACCACTTCTGCCTACCAGCTTGATGATCCCCTAACCACTCCCCTGACAGCCTGATTGATGCCTATCTGCCCTTCCCTGCAGGCCTGGTCACCCCTAACTGCCCTCCCCTGCAGGCCTGGTCACCCCTAACTGCCCTCCCCTGTAGGCCTGGTCACCCCTAGTTGCCCTCCCCTGCAGGCCTGGTCTCCCCCCAGCTGCTCTCCCTTGCAGGCCTACGTCCCCCACAACTGCTCTTCCCCGCAGGCCTGGTTGCCCCCAACTTTCCTCTGCTGATCTGGTCACCTCTAACTGCTTTCCCCTGCAGGCTTGATTGGCTCCAACTGCCCTCCCTTGCAATCTTGGTCCCTTCCAACTGCCCTCCCCTGCTGGCCATCTTGTTGTGGCCATCTTGTGTCTACATGGGGGCCGCCATCTTGTGTGTTGGAGTGATGGTCAATTTTACTCTTTTATTAGATAGGATTATTTCAAAAGTGGAAATCATTAAAAAATGGAATCATACATTATGTGACTTTTTTTTTTGTGAGCATAATTCCCTGGAGATTATCCAAGTTGTGTTTATCATTAATTTGTTCCTTTTATTGATGAGTATCAATGGTTGGTTTAACTGCACTTTGAAGGACATGCGGGCTATTATAAATAAAGATGCTATGAACATACATGTACAGGTTTTTGTTCACATAAGTTTTCATTTCTCTGGGATTAATGCTCAAGAGTGCAATTGTTGAGTCAAATGGTAGTTATATGCTTAGTTTTCTAAGAAATTGCCAAACTTTTGTTTTCTCAGGGGCTGTATCATTTTGAAGATGCACATTTTATATTTCTTCACCCATATTGCTAAATCGCTTTAAGAAAAAGGATTGTGCTATTATGCATCCCCACTAAAATTTATATGTATATAGTATATGAGAATATACATTTTCCCACACCTTTTGCATAGTGCTCTTAAAATTTTTGACAATTTAATAATACATTAACATGTGGCTTTTAACCAGACTTTTTTCAACTTCTTCTCTTCTTACTGGTTTTATGATAACCAAACCTAACCAAAGAAAAGCCCTTCCTGTCTCCTGAAGAGCTTAGCTGCAGTGGTCTTAGCTTCTGATCAGGGCACTAGATAAAATTGCTTTGATTTCATTCTCTGGGCTTTAAGGTCAACCAACCTTTCAGCAGCTCCCAGATTTTGTTTTCTTACAAAGATACATATTCATTGTAAAGAATTTGGGGATTTTTAAAAAGCACCAAGAAGAAAATTAAAATGACTTATTATTATCTCATCAATTTGTTCTACTACTTGAAATTATTTTTCTATGGATATAAATTTTTAAAAATGGAGGTATTTTGCATATAGTTCTGCAATCTCTTTTAAGAATATACTATAAACATTTTCTGAGCTATTAAATATGCTTCTAAATTAGGATTTTTAGTGGCTAAATAGTACTCTACTTTGTTGTCTTATACCATAATCTAACCAATTTCCTTCCTGCAATACTTTTTGGGTTTTCCTAGCATTTTTTCATCTAAAAAAGACAAGAGGAGAGAAAACTTAAATTAAGTCTTCCACCTTTAACATTTTGGTTATAATAATTATTATAATTTCCCTTTAAGAAGATTCTTCAGTCCTGGTCAGGTAGCTCAGTTGGTCAGTGCTGGTCCCCATATGTCAAGATTTCAGGTTCAATCCCCAGTCAAGGCACATACAAGAATTAACCAATGAATGTATAAATAAGTGGAACAACAAAGTAATGTTTCTCTCTCTCTCTCTCTCTCTCTCTCTCTCTCTCTCCCTTCTTCTCTCTCTTTAAATAAATTTTAAAAAGAAGATTCTTCAAGCTTTCCTCTTATTAGAATAACTAGAGGCCCAGTCACAAATTCATGAATGGATGGGATCCCTTGGGGTGGTTTGCAGAGATCAGGCCCCAGCTCGTGCCCCCAGCCTTGCAACCCCGCAGCCCCACCTGGCATCCTACCTTAGCCTGGTGCCACCCTCTCTCCTGCTCCATTATCCCATCTGTAGGGGGGATCGACAGGAGCTGGGCTCCCCACCGCCTCCACTACTGGTCGCTGTCTGTGGGGAAATCAGCAGGGCAATCAGGCCCTGGCTCGCACCTGCCTTGTCCTGGCACTGCCTGCTCACCTGCTCTACCATCCCATCACGGTCCCACTCTCATCAGGGCCAGTAGCATCTCTACTGCTGCCCACTGCCAGTGCCATGTCACCGATGCCTGCCATATTCCATGCTGCCCCCTGGTGGTCAGTGCATGTCATAGTGAGTGGTTGAACTCCAGGTCGAATTCCTGGTTTAATGATCACCCGAGGGGACAATTTGCATATTAGGCTTTTACTATATAGCCTATACTTTCAGCACCATTCTATTATTTTTTTTTTTACTTGTTCTAACACCTCCCTCTTCATTTTCTCCTAAAGAGCATTCATTCTTTTATCTGGCCTTAAAAGAAACTTGTAAGTCATTACTAACTAAACCCTGTGTAATCACATCGGTGATTCTAACAGATCTTATTTTGTTTTTAATAACATTCATTGCATTTTATTTTAAAATGTATTTTGTACACTTGGAGAAGGAGGGTCCCTTAACCCCATCTGTGCCCTCTCACAGTCCAGGAGCTCTCAGGGGATGTCCAACTGATGGTTTAGGCCCTCCACGCGGAGTGGGCCTAAGCTGTCAGTTGGACATCCTTAGCACATCCTTAGCTGCAGAGACAGGAGAGATTTCCGCCACCACCACTGTGCTCACCAGCTGTGAGCCTGGCTTCTGGCTGAGCAACACTCCCCATGTGGAAGCGCACTGACCACTAGGGGGCAGCTCCACATTGAATATCTGCCCCTTGGTGGTCAGTGCATGTCATAGCAACCAGTTGTTCCACCATTCGGTCAATTTGCATATTAGCCTTCTATTATGTAGGGTATTTCATAGTAAAGACAACCTAATTCTTTTCTGATGACTTAATGAAACTAATAATATAACTCTTAAGAACAAATACAGTTTTCTGGGTCTAAGTGGCAAATGCTGGGTCCAGAGATAAAGCCCAAAACATAGATATGTGTCCTGACCAGGAACCAAACCCGAGACCCTTCAATGTATGGAACGATGTCCCAACCAACTGAGCCACACCAGCCAGGCTTGTTCCCGTGAATTCTTGATGGGCATTGCAAATACTAAATGAATAAGGAATTGTTTTGAATATGCATCAGTAGAGTAAGAGCAATGTGTGGTATGAAGATGCTGTCCAAGTTCAAGCTATAACATGTTCTTTATGAGTAATTTGTCCTAATTTGTTGCCATCATTTTGCAAGACATTTATTTTCAGGTTCTTCCTCATCTTCTTGAGCTCTACATATTGAAGAACTCCAAGCCTCAGTCCTCAGAACTCTTCCCTTTTTTTGCTATACTTAACTCCCTTGGCAATGGTCCAGTTTCTCAGCTTCAGACCTTGTGTTTATCTCAGTCTGGACCTCTCAGAACTCCAGATGTGTATCTATGCTTATCCCACACCTCCACTTGCTGTCTGTCCTCATCCAAATTTTTGAGTTTCCCATCTCAGTACATGGTAACTCATTCCTATAGTTAGTTCAAGTAAAAAGTCTTGCAGTTATTCTTGACTCTCTCTTTCTCTCTTGTAATACATCTGATGTGTCGACTTTTCAATATATATATCCAGAATCTTACCACTTCTCCCCACCTTCACTGACATCCCATCTTGGTGTAAGCTCCTTCTTCTTTTTTTTTTTTCTGTGATTATTGTAACAGCCTTCTAACTGGCCTCCCTGCTTCCACCTGTGCCATCTTCAGTGTAGCCCCAACATATTTCACACCAGCCCAAGTCTCTGCTTTGAACTTCCCAGTGGGTTCCCCTTTCAGAGTAAAAACCAGTGACTTTGGCCCGGTCTACACAGCTCTGCCTCATCTATTTGTCCACCCACCTTCTCTCTGTCCTCAGCTCCTACCATGCTTCCCTGCCTCATGCTGCTCCAGCCACATTGGTCCTCTTTCTGTTTCTGGAACAATCTGACATCTCCTATTTCAGGGCCTCTGTACCTGCTGCCTGGAGTGCTTTTCCCCCACATAATTCTCCATGGAGCTCTCTCTCCCTCCAGTCAGGGTTTTTGTTTTGTTTTGTTTTAATCCCAAAGTTACCTTCTCCAGGAGGCCTTCTCTCAAGACTCTATTTAAAATTATACCCTCCCATTCCCCCAGGACATTCCCTATCCCCATTCATTGACTTATTTTTCTCTGTAGCACTTATCATCATCTAATAGAGTTTGTTTATATCTTTCTTGTTCTTCCCAGAAAGTAAGCCCCGAAAGAGCATGGATTTTTTTTTTTCTCCTCCCACTACAGTGTCCTCTTTGTCTGGAACAGTACCTGATACATAGGAAACACCCAATACATTTTTGTTGAACAAATGAATGAATGCCAGCTTGTCATGAGACTGAGTTACAAGGTGGACGTACATTGGAAAAAGAAGGGTGGCTTGTTTCCAGGTGGATTGCATCAGCAATGTAATGTTGGCACCATTGATGTAAAAGCCATCTTTGTGTTTATTTTCCTGTCTTCTCTATAGGTTCTTCTGCATGCAACTCTGTGGAGAGAATAAGCGTGCCAAATACTGAGTGAGGGGCTGGGGGAGCCTTTCCAACATGGCAGCAGTTCGTATATTCAGTATGTGTGTCTTCTCCCTGGGATCCTGGCACACAGGGCCCAGTGATATTCCATAGGTCCTCTGTCAGGTATTTCACTTTGGGTATAACGTAATGACTATCCCAGTACCGTGGTTCAATCATGTTAATCCTTGTCCTTTTCATTTCACCTATGGTTCTGTTCCATTGTTCTTTATCTTCTTCCCTTGAAGTTTCTTTTGCCCTTTCAGCATTTCACTGGTGATTCCTCTATAGTTTATGCGAGACCTTAAGTATAATTCAGCATCTTTCCATGTCTTAAAACTGTTCAATATTTCTGTTTTCAGAAAGCTAAAAGAAAAAAGTGTTATATTCTTTAGTTGAGTGAATGCTCAGAAATGTATCTAGTTTTTAGAATTACTTTAATGCTCTGTAGAAAGTTCAAAATAGGTGACTGCTGAGGGTTGTAGCAGGTCTAAAGAGAATTTCAAAAAGATAAAATAAATTAGCACTGAGAAACTCACACAGTTCTTATAAACAGTCATCGCCTACTCCTGTCACTGTCAACACACGCAAATGAGTAAAGGTGGTTTTTCTGGGCAATCTGGATGTGTATGCATTCCTTGGCCCAGCAGATTGCCACACTTAGGTCAACCCTGAGGGAACACACGTACACATTTTGAGTCTATAAAGTGCATAAGCAATAGTAAGACTGTGGGCTTTGTTTTGTGTATTGTTTTGTTTTGTTTTGTTTTTCACATTCAGCCTCATCTCTATTACGTCACACTCTATATTTGCTATGTGCCCTTCTACCATGAAGAACTGGCCTTTGTGCTCACACCTTAATTTAAATCTAATTTTACTTCTTATGGACTGAGTGTCATTTCCTACCATCAGTCTTTTTAAAGTACCGTTGATGGTTCCACCTCTTAGTGTTATAAGAATCACATGCCTTGCACCGTGTCTTGGTGCTTAATAAATGCTTTTGTTATTATCATCACCATAGCTTAGCTAAATTACTTAATATGGAAACTTCCAAGCATGCACAAAAAAGGAGAGAATAGCTTATTGAACCTTATAGCTTCAACAGTTATCCACTCCTGCTGATCTGTGTCATCTATCTCCCCATTCCCCACTCTCTCCTGGATTATTTTAAACAAATCACAGATTACCATGCTATTCATTCAAAATATTATAATATCCTATATAATAAAGAGGTGATATGCAAATTGACTGTCACACCCTCACACAAGATGGCCACCCCCATGTGGTCATAGGATGGCCACCACAAGACAACCAGTAACGTAGGATAGTTAGGGGTGACCAGGCTAGCAGGGGAGGGCAATTGGGGGCAACGGGGCCAGCAGGGGAGGGCAGCTGGGAAAGACCGGGCCAGCATGAGAAGGCAGTTGGGGGCAATTGGGCTGGTAGGGAAGTGGTTAGAGGGTAATTAGGCTGGCAGGAAGAAGCAGCTAGGGGCAATCAGGAAGGCAGGCCGGCAAGCAGTTGGGAGTCAGCAGTCCCTGAGGGGATCGGGCCTGAACCAGCAGTCAGACATCCCCCGTGAGGTCCCAGATTGGAGAAGGTGCAGTCTGTGCTGAGGTACATCCCCTTCCCCAAGTGCATGAATTTTATGCACCGGACCTCTAGTGTAATATAAATTGGCATATCATAATATGATATAATCTGGAAGATATTCTTTAAAAACAGTAGCCATAAAATATCATCAGAGCTATAATTACTAAATATTGTCAAATATCCAGTTAGTATTCCAATTTCCCAATTGTCCCATAAGCTGTTTCTTTGGTAACAGTTTGTTTAAATCAGTATTCAAATATGGTCCATATTATTTAATATTTTACTGGAAATAGAATTAAGGCACAGGATAAGATTTTCCTATAAGTATGTTCATTGCAGTGTTATTCAGAATGTAGAAAAAGCAAGAGAACTTAATCACAAAAAAGAATGTGTGGCCAAACAATAGAATGTAGGCAGCATCTGAAAACAGTACTGTAGAAAAACTGCAACGAACAGAAAAACTCCTTGAAACTGAGAAAAGCAGGTGATAAGTCAGTATTTATACTTTGTATTTTTGTTAATAACATATGTACCTCATTTGCCTGTATCTGAATCATAAGGGCACAAGCGACTTTAATTTTCTCTTAACTGTTAGAATTAAACCTCATCTTTCTCCAGTGATCAAGTATGACTTGTATAATAAAAGGTTATTAAAGATAAAACTGCCGCAGCAGTGCCTCTTGGCAGTGGTTTGGTTTCATGTGGAGGGAGTTATGTTTGGCACGCTATGCTTTCTCCCTACCATGTGTTTCCTCATGTGATCTGCTGAGCAGCCCTCTGAGGCAAGAAGAGGCAAAACCTTGGGAGGGCCGTGCCTTCACCTGACGCCAGCACACAGCTCTACAAAAGCGCCTTCAGAGGGCTATTGTTCACTGCTCAGGACACATGATCTCATGAGCTCTCCACATGCCATCCTGCCAAGGTAGGAGGTGGAGACATGCAGGTACTGGCCTTCTTTCACAGAGGGGGAAACTGAGGTGCGGAGGACTTGACCTTTTCCTCACACCCCTCAGGTTGGTCGTAGGGACTGACTTTGGCTCGGCTGTCTGGTGCTGGCCATCACCCTGAGACTCTGTTTTGCATTGTTTCAGAGTTTCACTCCAAGGGAGTGTTGAATCCCGCCTCATTGTGACATACCACACCACATTCTGTGTTTCGGATCTGACCAAACTTGCTTGGGTTCTCCACACCCATTTAGGGTGGGATTGGCTTTTGCTTGTCTCTGCTTTCAGTGAACTATTCACTTTCTGTTCACTGTCACCTCCTCTAACCTTTGCTGCTGATGTCCACAGCTCCTGAGTCCCGCTCACTGAGTGTCGCTTATGCCGGGCTCAGGCCTCCTGTGGCCCTCAGGTCCTCACCAGGGCCTGCCCGCACAGTCTGTTGTCTCCTGACTGCCATCCCTGCACCAAGCCCTCCCTACCCCCACCACGCTCCTGCTTCCACAAGTCTCCACTTGGCTTGGCCCCACCTGCACCCCGGAGCCGGTCCTGATTCCTCCTTCTCAGAATTCTTACCTGTACCCTGCAATTTAGTTGTCTATTTCTTGCTTCCTAATTGTGTCTCTAAATGTCCATCTTTCTCCCCTAAAAGACTGTGGGCTTCCAGCAGGCAGACACTTACTGATATGGCAATGATAACAGCTCTGGGCACTCCTCGTGTACCAGGCCCAGAGCTGAGTGATTCACATATTTATCTCATTCAGTGATGACAATAAACTTGTGTGATTATTCCATTCGACAGATGAAGACACTGAAGCTCTGCGAGATTGAGTAACTTGTCCAGCGCCACTCAGCAAGGAAGTAATAGAGCAAGAATTTCAATCGTATCTGTCTGACTGCAAAGGCCATGCTGGCCATGCTTCTCCACAAGGCACGTACTCACTGCTGGTTGTTTGGTTCAAATTTCCTTGTGAGTTCTTCACAGTGGCATCCACAGGATCCTCATTTTCTGCAAGTTCTTATCAGTAGACAGTAAGTACTCTCTCTGGCCACTGTGCTCAGGGCTTGGCTCCTCTGAGCTCGTATAGTTGGCTAGAATCCGAACACTCCAAGCTCTGTGCACCCCTTCGATACTCACTTTCTTCCTTCTGCACACCTGCCACAGCCCCACACTTCTCTCTCTTGTCTCTCTTTTCGTAAGCAGTCAGACTTTCCCTAGACCACAGGGTTCCTTGGGCTTCTGTAAGATATCTCTTGATAGTGTTGGTAAGAAAATGGAGCTGTGGATTAGTCAAAGGCCCAGAGGAAAGAAACCAGACTAAGACTGACACTGCTGCCTCCCCACCGCACACACCCCCACCACCCCCCCACACACACTTACAGGCTCCCAAATCCCATTGGAATCCTGCCCCTTCACAGCCACCCCCTCCCCCAATTAGAACCTTTGCTTCAGGCTCCCAAGCCCTTGGGCTAAGCCCTACCCTCTCTCAGCATCCTAAAGTTTGGGGGCTGCTTTCTATTGAGAGATTTCCAAGAGGTGTGTTGGAGGGACTTCTGCCAGGGCACGTGTCCTGGGAAACGGGGAAGGGGACAGCCACCGCTGCAGTCTCAGAAGACATCCGTGTTGCTCCCTTCCAGACCTTCTGCCCTTTCCCCCTCCCACCAGCCCGGGAGAGCAGGGACCAAGCTTGCTTATTGTCACCTGACGCTGGGCAGCCACTGATCCCATTGGTGGAGCCAGATTGGGTCTGGCTCTCCCGTTCCTTCTCTCTTCTCTGCCTCTCTCTCCTCCACGTCGCTTTGCTTTTGCCTCTCCTTGTGCTCGGCTGGGAATATCGCCTCTCCCGGGGCAGCAGCACGCTGCGGAGCAGCAGGGGCTGCCTGTGGGGCATGGAAGAAGCCTATTTCGCAGCCGCAGACGCAGACGTGAAAGGAGTAAGAGGAGCCAGCGGCCAGCGCTGCTGCCTGTGACCCGGGGAATAAAGCCTGCTGCCCCTCTGCCTGGGAAGCCCATTCTCACAGAGCTCTCTCCCTTCTCTCCCTTCCAGGTCTCCCTCTGCAGAGCCTGGTGGAACCAGGTGAGTGCCCTTCCTCTGTTGTCAATCCCAAGAGGGAATTGAGTGGCCAGGGGCTAGGAGCTGGGGCCACTGGGGTCCTGCCACTGCTTGCAGTGCCCACCTGGATTGCCAGGGCCAATGACCTTGTCCCCTTTCCCCCAGGCCCTGGGCCAAGGGGTTAAGAGCTGGATCCTGTCCCCAGGGCACCATAGTTAGTCACCCCGTGACCATTCTGCTGCAGTCAGTGATGCCAATAGGGACAGTGGGGTGGCATATGGTGCTTTTCTGAATGAGCATGGGCAAAAGGTATCATAGCAGTGTGTGCACCATGCTTGAGAGGAGACTGAAGGTTTGCCTGCGTAGATAGTTCTGTCTGCATGCACTTATATTCATGTGTGGGTTTTAACTGCTGTGTGGCATGTTAGGAACATATGTTTCTTGTACACATGAAGCACATGTGTGGGGGATCACTTATCTGAGTAGCCTGTGAATACATGTCAATAGGGACAGTGTGAAGCAGTATATTTGTGGGTGGACATATCCCTTGTCATGTGTGTGGGAGTACATGTTGACGAAGGGTTTCTATGTGGGAGGTGCGACTTGAAGCAGGAGGGGGTAGGTAGGTGGAGAGTGTGGGCAGAAGCTCTTGTCTGTGGTCAGAGCTGCGTAGGTAGGCAAACCTGTTGGCATATGAAGGCTCGGCTTTAGCAGAATGTGGCCAGAGACAAACATATTTTCAAAGTCTGTGTCTTTGAGGCTTGAGAAGACTTGACGGCGAATGCCAGAATATGGGCAGAGGTTGACATATATGCAAATAAATATACATGGTGTGCCAGCAGGCATATGGGTTACATGCCTTCTGTGGCAGTGGCATGCATGCATGTTGGTGCCTGTGGTTCCCCCCACTAAATTATGGCTTTGTGAAGGTGTGCGTACATATGTGTGTGCAAGAGTGTGTGGACTTAAGCATGTGAGAGTCTGTGTGGAGGTGACAGCTAGTGGAGGGGAACTTTCTGGGCAGTCTTAGAATGTGGAGAGTGGCAGAAGGTCTCTGGGTGCATAGGGGAGTGAGAATGTCTGAGAAAGTGTGTGCAACTTGTCTGTGGGCATACTTGGTGCACACTCGTGTGTGCGTGTGTATGTGTGTGTGCTTGAATTCACATGCCTGCCTGCCTGTGGGTGTGTGAATGCTTGTCTCAGGGTGGATTCACACAGGAGTGTGGGTGTTTCTCAGGTGTTGTCTCAACCAGACTCTCACACCCTGCCCTTCCCCGGTCATCTGGGCTTGGAGAACTGGGGTTCATGCCCACGTTTGGCCTACCCTGGCTCTACTGATCTCCCAGTGTCACTCATGGCCACTCTCCCAGTCTCGCATGGATGTAGACTGTAGATGGGGATGGCTGACCCACATCCTGGACACCTCATATCCTGTCTCTGGGAGATTGAGGAGTACTGAGGCAGCAGCAGGTGCCCCTCCCCTGCACTGGGTAGGTGTGGACTGCATCCCATGTGGGTGGGAGACAGCCACCGAGGCCCTCCCTGGGGTGGGAGTATGTCTGTGTGGGTTGGTATGGGTCTACATGTGAGTGTGTGTTTGTCTGTGGGGGCACATGCCTGTCTTGCTGGGGAGCTCCTCACTGGAACCTCAGAAGATGGCATCTTCTCACTGCTTTACAACTGTCCCCAGGAATTATAAACTGGTTTCTTGTATACTTGTTTCCAAACAATCTGTCCAGGTCTGCTTTATTTGGTGGCAGGCCTGGTAGCACCCCCATGCTTATCTACCATAGGATTCAGGAAGCCCACTGGCATTTGACTGAACCTCACAGCAGGCAGATATACTCTTTAGGGTGGAAAGCTAAGGGCTAACAAGGACTCAGGGAACACTCTGGGATGGGTAAGGGCCATCACCCATACCCTTTGCCCTGTGCCTGCCACCCAGGCAGCCCAAAGGTTAATTTAGAGGTGCCAGGCTCCAGAGCAGGCTTAATTGACAGGAAAGTGTGGGTTGAATCTTCAGGAGGCTAGAAATAGAAGTACCTACTTTTGAAGGGACAAGGTACCCTTACCCTAGCGCCTGGGTGAAGAGAAGAAGAAGGAAGGAGGAGAAAGGAGATGGCACTCCAGAAATCTGAGCTGTGCTGGGACTGGGCTTGAGGCAGAACCTGGAATCATGAGCTCTGCTTGGTCACTGAGCAGATGTCCCAGGAGAAAGCCCAGCCTACACTCAGGTTCCTATCCCAGAGAAGGCCCCTCCCCTCCCCCTCTCCCCTCTCCACTCCCCTCTCCAGGACTCCAGTGAGCAGGCCAAAGTCAGAGCCAGAGTTAGCGCTTCCTGGCTAAGCACAGTGAGAGTGGTGGTCCTTCACACCTGGGAGAGCAGCCAGGGGAAGGAGTGCAGGGAGAGGGAGAGTGGGGGTGAGAGAAAATGCCATTGCTTGAAAGAAAAGGACAGAGAAGGAAAACTAAATATTGGTAAAATTATGTGCACATATGCATACATACACACCACACATGTCATGTTACACACACACACACACACACACACACACGGGAACACAACTTTCACGTAATGGTAAAGGGTTGAGTGCTCCAGAGTCAGACAGACCTGAGTGTGACTTTTGGCATCTTAGTACTTCCAACTTCATCTGTAAAATGGGTATAATAATAATACCTACCTATTTGGAGCTTACATGAGATGCTATTTGTGAGATTATCAGCACTTAGCCTGCAACAGGCGTCAAAGGTAAAACTAATTACTTAAGAGAATCAAGTGCCAGAGGAAAGAATATAGTGGGAAAAGGGTGAAAGGGATAGTGGAAAGATGATGGGTGGGAGAAGGTCTGCAGCTTGTACTCCCCCCGCCACCCATGGATACATGTGCACTTGCACTCCCAGCCCTGTATGGTGGTGACCCCTGTGAGTTACCCCAGAGAGGAGGGGTCCTGACCTCCAGAGCCCTGGTATCCTTGGCCTCTTGGCTGCTAGTGTCTTCCTCCTGCCTGCACCCTCACACCCATCTCCTTGCTGGCTACTTCCCGTCTCTGCTAGGCCTCACACTGTTCTTTCCACCTCCACCCCTTTCTCTTTTCACGCCTGCTGGCTGAGGTCCCCCTCCTCGGCTCCATCTGCTGAAAATCTGTCCTGCCTGGCGTTCTCCGCATTCCCATTGCCTCTGCCACCTGTCAGGTGCCGTCTGTTCTGCAGACCCCTCTTAGAAGAGCCAGGAGCCCAGAAGACGCCCATGCCACCTTCAGTCCTACCCTCCAGTCTTCCCTGTGCAACCTTTCCAACTGATTCGATAGGGCAGGTGCAAACAACGGCTCCTCAAGGTCCCACCTCGAAAGGAATGCTGGGAAGAGACATTCAAGAAAACTGCATGGTGGGGCGGGAGGTGCTGATGCTTCCTCTCCTCTCAGTCCCCACAGGAGCCAAACTAAAAGGGAGCATGGAGCTGCTGTCCACTCCCCACAGCATTGAGGTCAATAACATCACCTGTGACTCCTTCCGCATCTCTTGGGCCATGGAGAACAGTGACCTGGAGCGGGTCACCCATTATTTCATCGACCTCAACAAGAAGGAGAATAAGAACTCCAACAAATTCAAGCACCGGGTGAGCACATCTTCCTCACACATGTTCTGGAGGGAGGCAGGATAACGCATGCCTGAAGCTGACAGTGAGGAGCTGGAGAGGCCTGATTCCAGTCCAGGCTCTTCTTACTGTGTGATCTTGGTAAAGTTAGTTAACCTCTCTGAGCCTGAGTTCCTTTGCTGGCAAAAGGGGAATAATAATCATGTAGGCTTGTGAGAGGCATCTGTGCCATGATGTTTGTGTGCCATTTGGCTTGGGGCCCAGCACACAGTAAATGCCGTCATTGGCATCGTGACTAGGGCTTTAGAAAGGCAGGAAAACCCGGGCGAGCCGTGGCATCACACCTGGGGGTGCCTGGTGGACTGGGTGGGTAACATGGGCTGTGGGCAGGGTGGGGCCCTTCGCAGGGTCCTTCAGGCCCCTGTGATCCTCTCTGCCCTGGCCCTCTGGCCTGTTTGCTGGGTTTAGAAAATGCATGTGAGAGAGTCCCCTGTGGGCTGGGGCATCCTTTCCCTGGGTTAAAGCTGGTGGAGGGGTGGGTGGAAGGAAAGCTCCCATCTTCTAAGCTGGAAGAAAGGCAGGGGAAGAGAGGTGGGAAGAAGCTGGTTCCCACGACGACAGCATCATGTGGGTTACTCGCCCTCTCTCTTTAGAACTGGCTCCCCCCGATCTGGTGTCTTTTGGCAGGCCAGTTGCCACGGTGACGTGAATGTTCAACACTACCCCCTTAACCTCCTCCCAAAAGAATAAGGCATATTTTCCCTTTCTCCCTGGCTTCTCAGCATTGGCCGTTGCCGTGGAAACAGCACTGCAGTGTGCAGAGCTCTCGAAGTCTCCCTCGAAAATGGAGGTCTGGCCTCCCTTAACTTTGTGGGCTTCCACCCCAGTGGCCTTTCTCCTCAGTTCCCAAGAGAAGGGGCATCAGAAAATTAAGGATGATGGAGTTTAGGGAGTGTCTGTGGGGCCTTCCCAATGGCCACTGCCTGCTCCTGCAGGAGCCTGGTGGCCAGGACACGCAGCCATCGAATCACTGAGATTCAGGAGGCATGGGGTAGGGGGAGGTCTGCGGGGAATGCCACGGTTGAGCATGATCCCCAAAGTGACTCTTGGCTCTCGGTCTGCACCTCATGTCTCAGGATGTTCCCACAAAGCTTGTGGCCAAGGCTGTGCCACTGCCCATGACGGTGAGAGGCCACTGGTTCCTGAGCCCCCGCACAGAGTACAGCGTGGCAGTGCAGACTGCAGTGAAGCAGAGCGACGGGGAGTACTTGGTGTCCGGCTGGAGCGAAACAGTCGAGTTCTGCACGGGAGGTGAGGCTCTGCTGGTTTGTGCTTTTGTGCATCCGGTTTAATGATGGTCAGGAGGGGCTTAGTCTCTTTACAAAATCTTTTATGTATCTGTATCTATATCTATGTCTATATCTACACATCTATCTATCTCTATAAATAGATATTGATTTCAGAAAGGAAAGGAAAGGGAGAGAGAGAGAGAGAAATATCAATGATGAGAGACAATCACTGACTGGCTGCCTCCTGCATGCCCCCTATTGGCAATCAGGCTCGCCACCCGACATGTGCCCTTACTGGAATGGAACCGTGACTTCCTGGTTCAGAGGTTGACGCTCAACCACTGAGCCACACTGGCTGGGCAAAAGGGCTTCTTCTTAACATAGCAGATACTGTGACCACCTGCTTACACCAGCACCAGGCTTAGGCCTTCAGGGAGACCCAGATAGATGAGACCCACCCCTGCCACCACCCTCACACTCACTCCCACCCCTTCAAAGCCTGTAGTGCAGGAGGCAGATGTGAGCACTCCTAATCATGGTGATAACGTCATTTCTATAAAGGGCTGGAGTCACTTTTCTGGCTTGAGGCAAGCATGTTTTTCTGAATTGTGGTACAATGCACATAACATAAATGTTGTTATCTTAATCATTTTAAGTGTACAGTTCAGTGGTATTAAGTACATTCACATGGGTATGTCACTAATCTCTAAAACTTGTCTTCATATTCCCCTACTGGAACTCTATACCCACTAAACAACACCTTCCACCACCATCCCCCAGCCCCCTTCAATGCAGCCCCTGGCAACCTCCATTCCACTCTCTGTCTCTCTAAATTTGACCCTCTTGGTACCCCATGTGAGGGTAATCACGCAGCATTTGTCCCTCTGTGACTGGCTTATTCACTTAACATGGTGACCTCAAGATTCATTCGTGTGGTAGCATGTGTCAGAATTTCCTTCCTTCTTAAGGTGGAATAATTCCACATTATGTGGTTAGACCATGTTTTAGCGATCATCAGTCACTGGATGCTTTGTGGAGCAATCACATTTTGCTCGTCTTGAGCCTCCACTTAGTCTGAGAAAATGATCCTTATTCAGCAGTCCCACAAACTCTCATAGCAGAACTTCTCTTGGAAATTCCAGCATGAACAAGAAAAAAAAACAAAAAACAGGCTCAAGTGTATTTGATCACTGATGACCCAGGTTCTGTCCGCACAATATTCTGTTCTTTTGGTGTCCATGGTGAGAACTGCCCCAGATCTCCCTCTGTCACAAGGAAGGGGCAGGGGACAGTTTTAGCCCTGAGCCTCCGAGGCGGCTGGCTCCACCCTCTGCCAAGGTCTGTGCCCTTTGCTGTGTCCTTGAGCTGCTGTTCTCTTTTGAGTGGTGCTTTTTCTTAGCTCAGCTGCACACCCCACTCTCTGAAGGTGCTTCCTCTCACCACGGGGAAAGCCTCTTAGTTTACCCTAGAACTCCACGTGTGGTGGGAACTTAATTCAAATAGGGGAACTGGGGATGGTGGCAGTCCGGTCCACTTTCCTCTTGCCAAACCCAGCACCCTGGCCAAGGCTGCATCAGCAAGGAGGAAAGGGCACCTTTTCTAATTTGCACCAAGGCACTGTCGAGGCTAGTAGCAGCCCTGCTGGGGCCTCTGGGCTCTGTCCCTGTCCCTGAGGGAGGGTCCAGTTTCATGCATGAACAAGCAAAAAGCCAGGCTCATGGAAACACTACCTTGTTTCCATGCTTTTCTGCTTTTCCTGGGATATGAAGTAGAGTCCTCACCCCAGACCTGGTCCATCTACTCACCTCAAGTCTCAGCAGTCTCTCCAGGAGTCTCCCCTATAATGACAACTCGCTTCCCCGTGGGTGGTGTGGACAGCCTCTGACCTGCTAGGTGTGAGGGCTCTCCCTAAAGGACCTCAAAATCTCCCCCTCTCAGTCCTTTATCTGCCTGCTGGTCCTCTTTCACAGGAGGCCTAGTACAGCCTGGGATGACAGCCCCAGGGGCTGTGTTGTATAATCGGGCTGGGCAGCTCGACCCTTGTCTGAGGCAGAAAGTCCTGAGCCTCTGGCACTGAGGATGCAGAGGTGCTGAGAACAGACAGCCTCCAGCTGGCCCATTCCCACATGGTCCAAGATGCTGTGAATGTTTGGTGTCCCCTGCTGCTCTGAGCACCGAGAGGGGTTGGCATTCACCTTGTGGGTGAGGGAGGGGGAGGGGCTGTAACCCTGCCTGGTGTCGGCTCACCCACCTGCCCTCTTGCAGATTATGCCAAGGAGCACCTGGCGCAGCTGCAGGAGAAGGCGGAGCAGATTGCAGGTCGCATGCTGCGCTTCTCTGTCTTCTACCGCAACCATCACAAGGAGTACTTCCAGCATGCCAGGTGCGTGCAGCCCTTCCTGGCCCATCAGGTCCCTCCTCCCTCCCCAGCTCTGCCTTAGCTGCCCAGGCTGTTTGATGTCACCCCAACCTTGTCAACTGCCAGATCCTCTGCAGAGAGTGGCCATGCCCTTCCATCACAGGCTGACTCTGGGCCGGCAGGGGGAGGGTGTATGTGAGGGGGGGTAGGGAAGGGGCCGGGGAGCTGGTGGCTTGGAATTGAGCTCCAGGAAAGCAGAGGGCATTCAGGATAGAGCTGCCTGGGGCACCTGTGAAAATAGACCTGGGCGAGTGAGGACCCAGGTGGGATCCTCCTTTGAGGCAATTCCTGTCTTGTGAAAGGCAGGTATCCAATTCAAGCCCTGGGTTTGAAGTAGAGGTGGTAAGGGGGGGTACAGAATGTGAGTGGGTTCTGAATAAAAGGTTGTGGTCTTCACACTGCCTGCTGGGGAGTCTGGGGGTTCCAGGGTGTGTCCCAGGCAGCCCTGAGGATGGTGCTGAGGGCTTGTTGAGGAACTCCAAGGATGGAGCTTGGTGGACCTCACACCTATCAGCCAACCTGAGCAGCATCCATTTTATTGCCTCCCGCCTTTGGAAAAAAAGAGAGGGGTTCTACATCCAAAAATTGCTGATCCAATCGATGATGTCTCCAACACCTTCAGCCGGCACATGGGGAGCCTGAGTCCCAGAGGGCCAGCAATTCACTAGTCACTTAGGACAGCCAGGACCAAGCAAGAGTGAGGCTGGACCAGGGGCTGCCCATCTCCCATGGCTGCTGACATTGCTCAGCGTCCATGTCCTAAGACTGGGCCAGGACAAGCTATCACCAGTATTGTCTGCCTTTATCATGGTGTCACTCTGACCCTACCCCAGGGCTGTGGGAGCCTGAAGGGCTTCTGGTGTTTGCACTGAAGAAGAGAGGCAGTGAAGTGAGTGGTTAGGGCATGGGCCCTGTTTGGGTTTCTCTAACAAGCAAGAGACAGAGGGCACCATATGTGCCAGAATATAGAGAGGACTGAAGGCAGAATCCCTTCAAAACCCTGTCTATTGTGGGACAGTCCAGGCAGATGGAAAGTGATATGTGTGTGTGTGATGACTGTGTAAAATTCAGTGTTCTGCACATAGTAGACAGTCCAAATTGTGTTGAGTGCAAATGCCTGACGTTTTTAGAAGGCTTTAAAGCAGTGGTTCTCAACCTTTCTAATGCCGCAACCCTTTAATACAATTTCTCATGTTGTGGTGACCCTCAACCATAAAATTATTTTCGTTGCTACTTCATAACTGTGATTTTGCTACTGTTAATGAATCATAATATAAATATCTGTGTTTTCCGATGGTCTTAGGTGACCCTGCTAGCAGTTCTTAACCTGTGTGTTGCAGCATTAGGAAGGTTGAGAACCGGTGCTAGAGAGAAAGGGATAGGATGCTAGGCCTTGACGGGTGAATAAGTGTCCACCAGGCCAGGTGGAGAAAGGTGGGACGGGAAGTTCCGGCAGAGGGCAGGGCACTGCAGAGGCAGAGGCAGGAAAGAGCAGGGTGGGCTTCCCTGTGGCTGGAGGTGGTCACCTGTGTGTAGGGGAGATGGGGGGTGGGGGGTGGGGTGGCGGGGGAAGGTGGTAAGAAGTGGAGCCAGAAAGGCCAGATTGTGATGACCTTGTTTTTCCCTCAAGCTCCATCAAAGGGCTTTATGCTGGGGAACAGCAGTTTCAGGCCTCCTCTGTGAAAGAGTGGGCTGGATCAGCCCATCTCCTCCCCGCTCTCACATTCTGGAACGTTCTATTTGTGATAGGTGGAGGCGGTGGCTGGTGGGAGAGCTGGGAACTGGGCTGGCTCCCTTCTTACCACACACAGCAGCCAAGCCTCAGCCCAGCTAACTGGTGGCATTTTTCTCTTCCCTTTGGCACTGTCCCTGGGGTGGGTAGGACCCACTGCGGGAACATGCTGCAGACCTACCTGAAGGACAACAGTGGCAGCCATGGCTCCCCCACCAGCGGCATGCTCCATGGTGTCTTCTTCAGCTGCAACACGGAGTTCAACACAGGCCAGCCCCCACAGGACTCCCCCTACGGCCGCTGGCGCTTCCAGATCCCTGCCCAGCGCCTTTTCAACCCCAGCACCAACCTCTACTTTGCAGACTTCTACTGTATGTACACAGCCTACCACTACGCCATCCTGGTGCTGGCCCCCAAGGGCTCCCTGGGGGACCGCTTCTGCCGAGACCGCCTGCCCCTTCTGGACATTGCCTGCAACAAGTTCCTGACCTGCAGTGTGGAGGATGGGGAGCTGGTCTTCCGCCACGCCCAGGACCTCATCCTGGAGATCATCTACACTGAGCCCGTCGACCTGTCCCTGGGCACCCTGGGGGAGATCAGCGGCCACCAGCTCATGAGCTTGTCCACTGCTGACGCCAAGAAAGACCCCAGCTGTAAGACCTGCAACATCAGTGTGGGCCGCTAGGGACTCCCTGAGAGCTGGGGGGCTAGGGAGAAATGACAGGCGGGTGGTGGTGGGTGACTTAAGTTCAGGGAGCTGGCTTTCTCTCTCCTGCTCTCTACCCCCTCCACACTATCAGCTCTCCTCCCCCTCCTCTTGGCATTAGAGGTAACAGAGGGTGGTGCCCTTGGTAGGAGTGGGAAAGGCTCTGCCTGGTAGACTGGGAAAGGCTCTTCAGTAGGTTGGTGGGACATGGGGTGGGTTCCTGGAGACTCCCTCTTTCCTCTGCTTTCCCTGCCCTGCTATTTTTCGCTTCATTCCAGGCCTTCATGTTTCAGAGACTTGTGGCCTCTGGGCTCTTTCGGGGAAGCCTCTCTAGGCCAAAGCTTACATGTAGCTTGCCTGCCTCCCCAGGGGACACAGAGCTGTGGGGTGCTCTTCCTTAGCCCCACCCACCCCACTCAGGACCACCAGAGGGTGCCCCTCCCTGCTAAGCTGGGCCTGGGGACTTCCTACTCCAAACCTGTCCTCTCTATAAATAGTCACCTGCACACCCTTGTCTTCCTGCTCCACGGCACCTGCATGGGGAGAGCTGTCCCCTTCACCTGTTCTCTAGAAAGGGGCCCTCTTTTTCCTCTTGGCTTTGGGGCATCCAGGCTGTTGGAATTTGTCCTTTGTTCAGGAGATAGCATAGATCCTAAAGGACCTTCTCCTTGCCTCGAGCACTGAGGTCTGGAATGGCAGCTACTGGGGTCGAGGAGGGGGGAAGAGACCCCTGAGACCCAGAGGGACCCCTTTCTGAGCTGAGAGTGGGTCACCTCTTGTCCTGAGGGGCATGATGTGGAAGTAGACCTGAGGACTTGCCCACAGAGCCTGGCACCCGCCAGGCTGTGAACTTGCCAGCTCTCCGTGTGTGATCTGGACTGTGGTTTCCCTGCCACCTGCCTGTCGTCCCCACCCACTGGCACTGTCTGCACTTCCCCTTTAGCCTATTGGAGAGTCCCTTCCCTGGGGAGCTCCTATTGAAGACTTTCCTGGACCTAACAGCATTTTTACCTGTTTTCCTACTTTTGTACAGGTCACCACGATGGTGAGTGTAGACCCCCCTGAGATTAGCATACCAGGTGGGTGGCGAGGAGAGGTATTGATGGAGGCAGCTAGCTGTTTGGAGATGATGGAGGTGATGTCAAGGTGAAGGAGAACAGCCTCCATAGTGACAACCCGATTTCTGTGATGAAGGACAGTGGGGCCACAGGCCAACAAGGCTATGTCTCAGTGAGGGGCAGGTGGGACAGCTGGTCGCCTCTTCTGTAGCCACAGGGAGCGGTGTGGTCAGCTGTCTCTGGCATGGATCAGGTCTGAGGGGCCTAGAGGATGCATGGAGTAGGAGAGGACATGGCCCTCAGGCCCTCTCCCCCTCTGCTAACAGCATCGCTGTGTGGTGGCCCGCTGCTCTCCCTTGGCCCCATGTCTGCCCTGGGCTGGGGCATGCCTGCCTGTGCTGTGCTTGCGATGTGTACCAATAAACAAGCCACCATGGCCTGAGAGCCCCACCTCTCCTTGGACTCTGGGAGTGCGGGTAGGCAACACATACTGTCACGGAGGAGCCCACATGGGCATGCCCCCAAGGACAGACCGCCGGGAATTGTTTCCAAGAGTGTTTCAAATCTTGCTGCAGGAAGCAGAGCCACATTTCCTGCTCGGAAGGGACTTTGGAGGTCATTTGGAGTTGCCCTGCATGTTGCAGAAAGTGAAACTGAGGCCTCTTAGGAGATAATCTGTACCAACCTGAATCCCCAGGTCCCCCATTTGGAGCCCTTCCCACTGCAGCGTCAGACCCAAATGCCACAGAATTTCACCCCTACCCCCAAGCCTGTCCCCTCCCCAGCTGGGATCCTCTTTTGCAGATCTAAGTCACCTCTGTGTCTATTATTATGGACTTATTAAAATTATCCTGTGCTGGAGTGGAAAAGCTCCAGAAAAATTAGAGTCACCTCCCTGACACTGCCTGGCTCAGGGCCAATGAGCACATGTTGCCGAATCTCCTAAAGCTAGGAAGGAGGGCAAGGCCACTTTCTGAGGGCCTATTATGTGTCAGACATCTCGCCAGGTGGTTTCATACATCAGCTTGTTTAATCTTCACAATGGCTCTGTGCCATATTCACATTTAACAAATGAAGAAACTGAGGCACAAGGAAGTTAAAAGGCTTGCCCATGTTTTACAGTCAGTAGATGACAGTGGCCAGGATTAAATCAGAAGCTGGCATCTTCTCATGTCACTGCCCTATGTCCCCTATTGTGTGCCAGGGTCACCTGAGACTGTAAGACACAAGCAGGGCGGGCTCAGACACAGTGGCCCTGCCAAGGATCTCCTCTGGCTGACCAGGGCCGGTCCTAATTCCTGAAAACACCAGGGGGCGCTGTGGAGTCGAAAATGCCCAGGAGGCTTATTTAAAGGGCTGGGGCGGCAGCTGGAGTCCAGAATTCTCAGGACAGGAGCAAGAACCAGGGTCTAGCCTTTCACCTCTGAGCAGGAGCCTCTGTCTCCTCCAGGAGCGTAGGGGTTTTCAGCGCCCTCCAGAGGCGAGGCTCAGGCTTCAGCCTTCCTTTTGTGACTCCTCCTGGGTTTGTTAGGAGAGGTTGGCTCCCAGAATTCTTTTAGTTGGAGTACAGGCAGCCAGCTGAGGCAGGGTGGGTGGAGCTGGGGAATGCATGTGCAGGCTTCCTCCAGAGAGCTGCTCCTCCTTCCTCTCTCCAGATAGCTGCTCTCCGCCACTCCTGCCCCGTGCTGCTAGATGATTTGCCTGTCAGACCACGCTAGGCCAGGGCATCTGGTGGAGTCTGCACAAAGGCCTGCATAAAAGCTCTTGAGTGCGGGGGCTCTCACACACCCTCCTTGAGCTGGATTGATTTAGAAGACAGCCTTACTGGCCGCAGAGAGCTGAAAGGTGAGAGACAACCTTGGACTGCAGTTGCTTCTATATACAGCAGGGGCCCCGAGTTAACCCTGCTCCAGGGCAGGAAGGGAGGAAAATGAGGTGGTGGCCACCAAGGGGCACCTCTGACAGCCAACACATACACATAACCACATGCACTAGCGCTCTGAACACACACACATGCACACACACACTCTCCGACATCTACTTCCCTGCCCATTCCTTTCCTTCTGGGCCAGCATCTTTCTTTGAATCCTGGATAGAGTACAGCCCCCCATACACATAGTGGGAAGGGATGTGCCTGCTCAGAGAACCCTCACAATTTCATCTGGCTCCAGTATGTGTCTCTTATCCATGTTGGGAAGAGAGATGGCTGGAGTCCCAGGGAGAGGGACAAGAAGGGACCATTCCCCAAAGTGGAGAGAGGCCTTCAGGAAGCTGAGCTGAGGTGATTGGCCATAAAACAGCTTGGCCACAGCATCTGGAGGAGATTGGAACCAGATGTTCCTGGGAGGGGGGCAGGGAGGATGTGGGGCTGAGAGAGGGCTGGAGCAGGAGAAGGGGGCTGGTCAATATGAGGCTGGGTTAGGGGCCTCGTGGCTCTCTGGGGAAAACATCTGGCTGCCCTCTGCCCCATTCCCTGGCAGGCACTACAATTTTTGCAAAATGGAGCAGCAAATCTTTTCCAGGACTCTAGAGTGAGCCCTGTGTATAGGGACAGTTGTGCAGAGGGTGGGACTTGGGAGGTGCCCAGAAAAGCTAGCCAGAAATATGTCCCCTGCTCTGTGAGCCCTGCCTTGCTGTGGGTTAAGCATTGTTTTTTCTGACAGTAGTTCTGTGCTACACTTCAGATGCCCAACTAGAAACTTGTGTACCAGAAGTCTCCTTCTGTCATAGGAAAAGAGTGGTCCAGGAACTGGAAAATTGTCCCACAGAGGAAAGGAAAAGAAGGCCCATTTACAGGCTGTCTTCAAAGGTTTATCTCATTCCTACCTTGAAACCCTGTGAGGTGTCATCATCCTATGTGTCTAAAGAACCCAAGGTTCAGAGTGGTGAAGTAACTCACCCAGGGGCACAAGCCACCAAATGGTAGAGCTTGTGCTTGCATTCAAATTTGCTGGGGAGAGGGGGGGGGGGATCAGAGAGAAAAAGGAGTGAGGGGCAGTGCAGGGCCAACAGTTATCCCTGCAAGTCCTCACTGCTGCTGAGGATCCCAGTGGCTTCAGGAGCCTGGCCCAGCCCTCTGGCTGCCTGGAGACTGGGCCCTGGGTTTTCTCCTTGCTTGCGGCAGGAAAGGTTTCTGGGCAAAGGCAACAGGCTTGGGGAGCAGAGGCCCAGAGAAGGGCGGCTGGCCAACGTCACAAGGAGAAGCATGGCAGAGCCAGGTCTGCTGACTGCCGGCTCCTGCTGTCATCCTGTTCTCCCGGGCCAGAGAGGTGCTCCCAGAGGGAGACTTCGGAAGCTCCAGGCTATGTGGTCATCTCAACCTGGTAACTAGGGCTGGGAGCACAGTCAGGGCAGGTCCATCCTCGCTCTTTCACTGGTCGTGCACTCAGGATCCAGGGAAGCCCAGGGTCCTGGGGGGCTTGGAGACAGGGGGAAGAGTAGGGGTGCCTTCCTCCCATGTGGCACCTACCTGAGTGGGTGGGCGGCTGCACTGAAACTGGTCTAGTTTAGAACCTGAAGCAGCCAGAAGGTGAAGAAGAGCTGGGCCCTGAGAGCACATTAAGTTTTGGAGCATCAGTGGCCTGTAGGCAGCCTCCACTGTGTGGTAGCAGTCTCTGAAGATGGGCCCAGGGAAAACTGGAGAACCTGCCAGCCCGAGCTCCTGAGTCATTATAGGGTCCGAATCTATAGTGGAGAATGTCTCGGGACTGGTGCCCAAGGTGGCTGCAGAGGGCGATCCTGAGCTGCCCCAGCTGTGGTGTTTATTCAGAAGCCCTGTTTGAGATGGAGAACCAGGGACTCTGGCCTGCACGGAGTGATGGAGTTAGGATCTTGGTTCGCTCTGTACTGTGGCTTGTGACCTGGGAGTGCATCCTCTGAGCTTCAGAGGAACCCGGAGGGCTGGTGAAGGCAGCTGTGACCACTGACTACAAATTTGGCCATGGAGGAGCTGATGCCAAGTTAGCTAGCAAAGTGTCTGACTGAGATGTCCAGGCAGCTCCAACAGTTTGGGGGGCTGGCCATTCGGGCCAGCCCTGTCCACCTGCGGTCAGGGCTGGAGGATAGGGCTGCAGCCTGACTGTGGGAGGGGGAACTGTATGCACATCAGATACTAGCAATGGGTCTGGTTCCCATTGCTGCTTAAAGGGCCAGTGTGGAGTGTACCATGCCATACTGCTTCCTGGGCATGGGCCCTCACACATAGTCCCTCTAGCTGGCACAACACCTGTCCTTGATATAGGGAGGAGCATGGAGCCAGTAAAAGAACTACAGCCCCACTGAAGGCCCTCAGGGAGCCGTGGGGCTTGGAGCAGGCTGCTGGTCTCCTCAGAAGCTGAGGGTGGCAGCCTCAGTTTAAGAACCTGGGTTCTCCCTCGGTTCTTCCCCCTGAGATCCACGTAGAGAAAAGGCAGAGAGAGAGACATTCCTTTGAAGGGAAGGAGCAGGGATAGGGTTTCTCTCCCCCTGGCCTCAGGGAGACAGGTCTGTGCCTCTGGGCTGGCTGGGAGGTAGGCAATGGCAGGAAGGAGGAGGCCAGACAAGACACAACCTTGAGTCGCTGTGGAAGAGGGGTCCAGAGCTGGAATGTTTGCTCAGTGTCTGGCTCTTGTCTCCATGACAGAGGACCCACGCCTGACCTACAGGATGGCAGGCTCTGGGTCTGCTCTGGCTGATGCCAGTTTTCTGGCTCCTGGTGAGGTTCCCCTAGTTGGACACCCTCACAGCCCACCCACCCCTTTTTTAGACACAGAGACAGAAAACCCAGATGGACACCGGGTGGACAAACACATGCTTATCCCTTTTACATGCCTCCTCCCTCTCCACCAAAGAGCCTTTTACAGAATGTTCCACCCCTCCCATTGTGTGGGAAGGCTGTGCAGTGTGTGCATTTAGTGTGCTCGCCTGCAAACTGAAGTGTGCGAGGTGGCTGTGTTTGTGTGTACCCAAGTGTGAAATCACACCCTCAGGGGTCCTAAATAGAAGGGAGGAAGGGCAGCCAGGGAGGCCAGATGTCCTGGCTACGGGCCACTCCAGCAAGCCTGCACATCTGGAATGAGACACCCCCACACCCTCCCACCATGTCCCAGGCAGCATTTGGCACAGGATACTGGCTGTAACACTTTCGGTTTATTGGCTGGGATGCCTGGTGTGGCCGACCAGCCACTGGGCCTGAGAGAAGCCCTGTCTCCTTCTCCACCCTTCTCCTTCATCTCCCCACTGTGCTCCTGTGGGACACGTACGGAAACTCATGCCCCAGGAAACAGTGGGAAGTGAGGGCTCAAAATAAAATCAAGTGAGGCTGGGGAAGGGCCGGGACATGTATATTACAATGAAGATATGCACCAGCTATACACAATCCAGCACGTAGAGGTGGGCAGGACAGGCAGGAGGGTCCCGCTGACAGACCCTCCCCCCACCAGCAGGCCCCCACAGAGGAATGGCCTTCAAGTGTCTCAGTGAAAGCTCTGGCTCCCTGGCCCTGGGCCCTTGCTCTGGTAGGGCCGGGGGCGGGGGGCGGGTGGGTGCGTGGAGAGAAGGGATCTGGGGAAGTGGCTCATGAAGGAGTCCAATTCCCTATCTCCTGAGGACAGCCTCATCCAGACCATCAGGGGGTGGGGATGGGGTGCCCCCACTGTCCGGTCCAGGTGACTGGGGGCAGCAGGCCTGGTGTCCCCGCCTGTCCCTGCCGACGTGCAAGGGCAGTGGTCACTTCCTGCTGTGCAGTGTGTCCTGGAACTTGGTGCTGGTGTAGCGCAGGTGGAAGCCTTTTTTGGTGATGGTGTCATCAGAGTGGAACCTCACCAGGACAGAGTCTCCAGCCGAGTACACCTCCTCAGGGGGCTGACAGAGGAAGGGGATGTGTGTGAGGTTGAGGACCAGCTAGGGCTGCGGTTTTCCCTCCCTAAGGCCCCCTGCTCTATGGAAGGCAGGCTCTGACTTCATCAGGTCTCCACAGACTCTTTGAAGCAGGAGACTCTTCCAGTGGCCGTTTAAGGGGCGCCTGGGGGAGGGGAGAAAGCAGGGGGCATAGGAGCTTGTCTTAAGTCCAGAGGAAAATTTCCATTCTCAACCCAGCTCTGTCATTAACTAGTTCGTTGTGAAGTTGAGGCAGCATACCCACTTTCTGGACCTTGTTTCCCTCAAGTACAGACAGGACCAGAGGCTATCTGCTCCCTAAGCCTAGAAGGTCTGGGGGTGGGGACACAGGAGCAGGTGGCTGTGGAGGGTTCTGCAAAGGAAGCAGAATCTCTGAGTGGTTGCTTTCTCGCTGTCACCGCTGTCTCTTGGAGAAGACTGGACAGCTGGTTTCCCTGGACCTGGCTCGGCCAACACCCAGGCTCCCCTCCCCCACTTCTGGCCATCATCAACTCCAGGTGATGCTCCTGCCCAGATTCCTGCAAGCCCTTCCTCACCTCTGTACAGGCCCTCCGAGTGAGAGCTGCCCGTAAAGCATCAGCACACAGATGTCCTGCCCTGACAGCGTAGAAAGGATCATTTCTTAGAACCTTAGGGACATTTCTGGCAACCATGCTCGGGAACCACTGGCCTCTCACCCAGAAGGGAAGATGACCACGAGAGTATTTTCGCGGCTCAGCCAGATTGGCTGGTCAGCACAGCTCGGCTTAGGCGCTGATCCCTGACTCTGGCCCCCACCTCTGAGTCCTGGTGAGCTGCCTTGGGCTGGAGTAAGGGACTGGAGTAAAGGAAGCCCTGATGGGATTGGTTTCTTTCCCCAGGTCCCTACCTGCTAGCTTCAGTCTGATAGAAGTCTCTGGAAGAAGTCACCTACGGCCCCCAAATGTGCCAGATCAAGGAAGTTAAAAAGGGCAAAGAGTATGAGGGATGCCCTCTGAGCAGGACAGGCAAGGGGACGGTGTGCCCTGCTTCTGCTCCACCTCCCACCCCTTGCCCTGCCCAGCCCTTGCCATGCAACAGGCTGAAGCTATCTCCAAAGGAGACTCGCCACAATGTTGGATCTAGAGGCTTCTCCAGCTCCGGGAAATTTCACCCTTCCTGGTGTGCCCAGGTGGCCTTGAGCACGGCCCTGAGGCAGGGACCAGGAGGCAATAGGAGGAGGACAGTCTGAGTATGCGAATGAGGTGAATGCATGAGCAAACGTGTGTGTGTGTGTGTGTGTGTGTGTGTGTGTGTGTGTGTGTGTCTGAGTGTGTGTGTGGGGGGGAGGGATGGGTAGAGAAAGACAGGGTTCTCTGAAGGAGGACAAGATTTTTTTTAAAAAGAAGAAGGAACCACAAGCTCTGGCTAGGAGGAAAATAGAGCCACCTTTGCACTTTTCCCGGGGCCTCAGTTAAAACCCTATCGAGCACAGTCTTGCCACTGCCTCTGAAAAGATCAAGAAGTGGAGCTGAGGGCCTGCTTGGAAAGCAGCAGCAACAGCTCGGGAACCACTGGCCTCTCACGCAGAAGGGAAGCTGGCCACGCGGGAGAGAAGGGTATTTTTGCGGCTCAGCCAGAATGGCTGGTCAGCACAGCTCGGCTTAGGCGCTGGTCCCTGGCTCTGGCCCCCACCTCTGAGTCCTGGTGAGCTGCCTTGGGCTGGAGTAAGGGTATGGGGTTGGGGCACCCTCCTCCCCAGAGACAAGCTACGCTGGAGGCCCAACCAAACTGGTGCTGGGGAGGCTTGAGTCAGGGCAAGGCCCATCCCAGAGGCTGTAGGAACATCTGTTTTGCCCTAAAAGGACCAGTTGTCCTGGGTGGGGATGGCCCAGCGCAAGGCAGGCCTCTGTGAGCAGCCACCCAGCAGGTCTCTGGGCTCTGGCCGAGGGCCAGTATATGCTGCCACCCACCATACCAGCACCCCAGGCCTGCAGAGGCACTGGGCTGGCACTGGGCCTCTGGATTGGGACAGGAGTGGGACCTCACCCCTGAGCCACAGTAGCGCCCCAGCCTGGGGGCTGTGCTGTCGTAGCCATCAAAGAGCTCCATGTAGTCGTAGCCACAGTCCGTCTCCTCTTCGACCTCGAAGGTCTGGAACACGAGCTCCACTCCGTAGCCTTCCTCTGCCACGATGACCCACTCGCAGTCCACCCCCCCGGGGTAGTTGTTGTCGCCAAACTGGGCGTGGGAGTAAAGATCCTTGGACTTCACCTCGGCTCGCACCTGGCCTCCGCACTCTGTGGGGACAAGATGGGCCATCACTCCCTGAGCTCAGCTTCGGCGGCAGGCCTACACCTCACCATGCATGCTTCCAGGCTGGCTGGAGGCCCTGCGAGGCCACATGGCCAGTGAGGGCTTGGCTTGGACCAGGCTAAGGACTTGGCCCAGACACATGGAGGCCGGGGTGCACAGGGTGGGGCGGCTCAGAGCAGAGGCAAGGTGGAGGACATGCTTGTTGAGAGGGGACATGGCTAAGTCCTCCAGTTGATGGATGTCATGGAAGAATGTGGGCCCTGAGCTGTCAGAAATTCTATTCTGAAGAGAGAATAGGATCATCTAGATTTTATGTGAAAACTCCTGATTTCTAAAAAAAAAAAAAAAAAAAAAAAGTGTGGGCCAAGCAGTCTGACGGCCAGATGGGGTTCTTTGCCTCTAATCTGTGACCCTGTGCCAGGAGGGGAGAGAGCATGCAGGGCAAGACCACCAGCAGCTACCCCTCCTGATGCCTCTTCCCTGAGGGGTGGGGACGGGGTGGGGCCTGGAGCAGGGACTGAGTTGAACATATCGAGAGGGCACTGTGACACACTTGCTCTGGAGAGACCCCAGCAGATGGCTGGAGACCCACAAGGAGCCTGCGAAACCCCCGTCCAACACCCTGGGTCTGACAGACCTTCTAGGCCTCCCAAGACTGACCTCCAGCCTTTCTCTGCAGCCAATGTCCCCAATTCACTGCTGGCCTCACACATCCTTGTTCTGGCCAAGCTGCGTGATCTGCTAGCACCTGTACCCACTCAGAGCGACCTGGATGGGGCTGGGCTTGGGCTCCTCCCCTGTGACCCACCAGTCATACCCTGAGCTAGGTCCTTATCATGTTTTGTCTCCTGTTGTAATCACCTGTGCAGTCTGTCTCTCTCCTGGACTGCGAGTTTCCAGGGTGAATGGGGCGAAGGGCTCAGGTCCGAGGCATAACCATTTGTCCTGCAGCCTTCTTGCTCATGACCAGAGCTCAGTAAATGGTTGTTAATAAACAAACAAATGAACAAAGAGGAAGCCCTATAAGGGCTGAGATGTCTGTCTGCTTCATATGTTTTCTGACCTGCACTTAGGATGCTGCCTCATACGTGTTACATGTTAGTAAGCAGGTATTGAATGAATGAAGAGTGCATTTGGGGACAAAGTCCAGTGTCCTAGCATTGGAGAATCTGGGGATTTCCTCCCTGACCTGGATTCCCAACCCCCTGTCTGCACTGCCCTCTGAAGGGCCACCTCCATAGCCCCCAACCAGGACCTCCTCCTCCTTGCCCAGGAGGCTCCCTTTCTGCTCCCCTGGCCTAGTCCTCAGCACACACTGTCTCTCCAGCCAGACCCAGGCTCGGTCTGTCTGTGCCTTCACAAGCTCTTTGTAAGCCCACCTGAGCCAGGCCTGCCTTTGACACCGGGATCAGCAGATGCCTCCAGAACAAATGCTGGTCCTCGGGCCAGCTGCCCGGGCCTGGTGGCAGGTGTCCTCACCTGTGGAATGGGACGCTTGGAAGCCCTTCCTCTGGACAGAGTTGTCAGAGTAGAAGCGCAGGAACATGCGGCTGCCTGTGGCCACGACTGGCTCGGGCTTCTTGCTCCCACAGAAGCGGCCCAGAACTGGGGCCTTGGCGTCACGCCCGTCATACACCTCCAGGTGGTCGTAGGCACACTCGGGCTGGGACTCAATGTCCATCTCCAGGAAGGTCTGGGGCATGTGAGCAGGACAGTGAGTTTGGAATGTAGTAGGGGCCGGTGCGGTGGGCAGCAGGTGGCTCCAAACTCAGGCCTCCTGACTCCTGTTCACAGAGTCTGGGGGAGTGGCCCCGGTTGGTGGATGGCAGTGAGAGGGGATCCAGGAAGCGGGTGATGGCAGGAACAGAGGAAGGGCCTCTGTTGACACCAGCCTGGGCTTCTCGCAGGGTGGCAGTCCTGTAGGCTCAGCCAGGCCATCAGCCTGCAGCCTGCCTTGCTCTGGGCAGTGACTCTAAGTACCCAGGGCTTTGGAGCTGACAGGAAAGGGACGGTGGCTTCATGGCATAGGGGAGCAGGGTGCCTGTGCAGGCTGGGGTGTGGGCAGCTCACCAGCTTGACCCGGTGCCCGGGGGTGCTAGAGATAGCCCAGGTGCACTCCTTCTTGCTGGGATACTTGTCAGGCCAGTTGGGGCTGGTGATGGTGCCGCTGGTGGATGTCACCTTGTGGTCACAGCCGGCTATGGGAGGTGAGTTAGGGGAAGGGAGTCATCAGGAACCCCAATGCTTCAATGCCCCTAGGAAGCAAGGAAGCCACTCCCTCCTGCCTGCTTGCCTTCTTTCTCTTGCTTCCCCCATAAAAACTGACTGCACTTCTATGGCTTGTTTTCATTGTACTCACGCTCCGGGAAACCGAGCTGCTAGGTTCCAAGTGTAGCTGCACTGGCAGTATCCCTGGCACCACCCTCATAGGCGCCCTGAGCAAACTCATGGACTTTTGAGGCCACTTGGCCACACCTTCTCTGCCCTCTGAGATGCTGGCATCCTCTGACCTCCTGCCACGCCTCCACAGTCAGAGAAGACTTTGGCACCTGACTCAGTTCTCTCCATCCCGCTCCCGCCATCCTCGGTAATGTCAACAAACATGAGACGGTCCACCCAAAGCTCTGGCCTCTCTGTGCCCCCACTCAGCTCCACTGATTCCTATCTCCGTCCTCCTGAGGTGCACCTGCTCATGACCTCACTCCAGCCTTTGCCATCACCACCGCTTCCCCATGAGGCACTCACCACCCTCCCGGTGACCCCTCCTGTCTCCCAAGGCGCTCAGGCACTCACTTTCCTGTCCCCGCTTCTTCAACTTTAGAGAGACCTCCATGGCCCGATCCCTCCAGTTTCTCCCAAAATCCCTCCTTGTTTGACGTCCTTCTCTATCCAGCTGGACTGCAGGGCTGAGCCCCGACTGGTCATCCACACGCCATCCTGCTGAACCACCTTGGAAAACCCAATCTGTGGCCCCCCCACCTTGGTGGGCCCAAACCACTGGATACTCTTGGATTTGTCCTTCACTAGCTCCCTCTCCCACTTCCTCAGCAACGGCTCCAAGCTTTCAGCCCTCTCCTCAACTCCCAGCTTACCCCCTCACCTCCTGCCTCCCTGAGAAAGTCGGGGCCTCAACTTCCGACCCTACCTGCAAACGCACCTCTCCCCACCTCCACTTCTCCTCCTCCCCTGTCTCAGAAAAGGCGTCCTCTTCTTGGGCAGGAAATGATCTACTTCTCTGACCTGGGGATCCTGGCAGCACAAATTTCTCAGCCTCCCTCTCTCTGCCAGCCTATGCACCTTCTTGAGCTGTGTCCATCCTAAACCAGTCTCCCCCTCCCCACGACCCAGCCTCTCTCCTCTGCTCAGCCAACGTTCAAGAAAGCTATCACCACCTCCTCACTGCTTGTGGCTCCTCCATCCCCTGCAGTCTGCTTTCTGCCTCTGAAAAGCGTGGCCTCACAAACAAATTTAAGAGCTAGTGCTCATTATTCATTGTCATACAATCTCACAGGCCCCTCTAGGAAAAGGGGCAGAGGTAGACTGCTGGGCTGGGGAGGAGAAAGGGACGGTGGGTGGTGGGGGGGCGGGGCGGGGAGGAAGGCAGGCTGAACAGCTGTGCCTAGTCAGAGGCTCAAGATGCCTGCACAGTCAGGAGGACCTGGAGGAGAGTGGCACCCTCACAGGCTGGTGGAGGCAGGTGGAGTTCCTGGCTCTCCCAGTTACCCCTCCAGGACTTTCCGTGACCGCAGGCACTGTCCTCCCCCATCCTCCCCCGTCTCCACGCCCTCTAACATTGCTTTGCACACCAGCTAGACTGCAGTCCCCTGTGCAGCAGGGGCTACAGAAGCCTGCGCAGCGCTGTACCTCGCAGTGGGTGCCCACTGACAGACCTGTAATTAGCCCATCCTTGAAGGGAATAAGGAACCATGTGCTTCTAAAGCGAATCAGAGCTACTGTGTACGGGCCACTTTCCCAAGAATTTGAAACCCTCCCCTGCTGTATCGTTGATGTTGATGCTGAGGGTTCTTGAGCAAAACCCTCTTTTTCATAGGAGGTGCAAAGATAAAAATGCGGTTTGACAACATCAGCATTAGGTCCCCTCTCGCTAAATGATGTGGGGCTCCTGGAGTCAGGCCTTCATATTTGGGGAGCCTGAAGTGGCTGGGCTGGAAGTCCTGGAGTGTCTGCTGGGCCACTGTCAGGTGCTTGGGTCCTGTTTATTCTGGCCAGCAGTTTGTTTGCACCTTGGTGTCCATCTACTAATGGTGAGAAGAGGCATATGCCAGTCGCTGTGCTAAATGCTCAAAGCAAGTTCTCGGAAGCTTAGTACCCTGCAAAATAGGTACCATTTAAAAGAATCGTCTCACAGGGAGGAAACTGAAGCTCAGGGAGGTCAAGTGACTCACCCAAGGTCACAAAGACATACAGTGGCAGAGGCGAGTCTGCGTTGTGCTGGGGGATAGTAAATCCTAACAGGCGGGTACCACAGCGGAATGCAGGCCTTGAAGCAGGCCAGTGTTGTGTAGTGCCCAAAGGGATATCCAATGATGTCAGGGATGATATAAGAGCTGTGTTCAAATACCTGTAGGGCTTCAGTTCCTGGGAGGCAGCAGCCCTGCTGTGAGTGTCCCCGGGGTCAGCAGTATGACCCACAATGGTGACATGCATGATTGTGCTTGCGAAGAGTCAGGTGCTGTGTGGAGCCTTCACAGCCTCACGCCTCTATAAGGCACGTGCTGTTCCCTCTTCATATCACAAGGAGCAAACTAAGGTACAGGAAGAGGAAGCTAGTGGCTCAAGGGCACACAGCTGGCTCACTGACAGTCTGTGCTCTTAACCGAGTCCCATCTTGCCTCTGCCAGAGGGAGGTTGTTACAAAAAGAAGGGCCTGGACATGAATTTGAGGAAGCACTAACTACGAAAACAGCCCAAAATGGAGCCTGGGGCAGCTGCGAGCTCCCTTTCCTGACACTCACAAGGAGAGCCCAGAAGTGCATGTGGTTTGGATGTGGCTGGGGCTGGGGAAACCTGTGTGCCAGCACGGATGACATGAGGTGACCCCAGGGGCTGCTCAGCTCCTTGAGTCTAAAAACCGAGACCGGGGTGAGGGCACCTGTGACCTCATGCTCCGCAGCCTTCCATCCTTCAGGTTCAGGTGCGGAGGGCCTGGAGGTGCCCGGCGGGCATGGGAGGTGCCAGCAGGCATGGGAGGTGTCTGGCAGCCTGGCGCCGGCCTGGCTCTGCTTACCTTCCTTGCAGTCGTGCTTGTTGTCATGCAGGACGAAGCCGCTGCGGCACTGGCACTCATAACTGCCGAAGGTGTTGACGCAGTCTTGCTGACAGCCACCGTTGTCCTTGGAGCACTCGTCCTTGTCTGCAGGGAGCAAACAAGGGCAGACCCTCGGTCTGTGCCGGACTGAGGTCCGGGTGGTCACCCCAGGGGAAGTGGGAGGCCTGGCTGGACTTCCTCCCCCCGGAGCTGGTTGGGCGGGGGTGAGAGCTCAAGGCGATGACAGGGTCCGGCTGTGGGGAGAGAAAGTAGAAGTGGGGTGGAGGGAGGGCTGGGTCTGGAGCTGACCAACATGGGAACCCTCTACCATTACCTGCTTACTGGACAGATGGACAAGTGGAAAAACAGACACACGGACAAGCAGACTGCAAGAGAAAGGAGCAGGACGCAGGGGTCCCTTTTTTACTTCACAACAGGAAATGTCACAGACACCATCAACATGGGAGGGTGTGGGGATGGGGAAGGTCCCCTGTCCATGTGAGGGGGACACGGGGAGGAGAGCACCAGTTCTGTCCGGCCAGAGGGAGGCAGGCCGGAGTGGCAGAGCAGAGGTGGGGGTGGGCGGCACGAAAGCCCCCATCCCATTCTGTCCAAGGTGAGGTTCCTGAGTAACAAAGGGTCCGGGAGGCCTGGGAGGCCTCACTGGGGGGTCCGGTTTCTTTTCTGTACTCGGAATTTGAGCTGGTGGGGTCGTCCCCGAGGGGGCTGCAGAGCTGGCCTCTTTTCTGAAACGAGAGAGAGAAGGAGAAAAGGGACCGAGGGAGTAGAGGGGTGGAGGGCAGGGATCAGACAGGGAGAGCAATGAACACCAGACCCGGGGTCTCAAGGCAGAGCCATGGGGCAGGCGGAAGGCAGGGGGCACACACATGCAGGAGGCCATGTCTGCGCAGCCAGGGCACTGAGGGGTGGCAAGTGGGAGGAGCACAGCGACGGATGGATGGATGGATGGATGGATGGATGGATGGATGGGGAGAAAGCCTGTGGCAGGGAGAAGGCCTGCAGGGCTGGGCACGAGGCCTGTGCACTGAGGAAGAGAAAGAGTCTCAGGCAGAGGGGCTCATCCCAAGGAAGGGGAAGTTTGGGGAGAGCTCTGCTTTCTCACTCTGGATGCTGCAGCTACAGAGCACGTCAGACACCCCCCCCCCGCCACATCAACACACCCTCACCCACAGGCTCCCCTCATGATGTACTGTTGTCCTAATCTGGCAGTACAGGTACTGACCCACAGGTTCAACCTATGTGTGCACAGGATACACCACACACACACACACACACACACACACACACACACACACGGACAGACAGATATCACACATGCACACATTATCAGCCAACCACCCATCTGTGTACATGTGCAAACAGAAATACACACTCAAGGGTGCTCACAGACACAGACACATGGTCACAGAAGCATGTGTCTGGCACACCCACATGTTCCTGTTTGTCCATGGTCACTCTGGGGACCATGTGCCTGGCACTGAGGCAGGCATTCAGGAAGGTGTGCAGACTAAATAGGCACCCAGAATTTCAGAGATGAACCCAAGGTAGAAAAATACCTGTTGGCATTCACAGGGCCAGTGGGGTCTGTGCCAAGGGGACCCCTGTTTTCCTCAGGAGAGTGGCCCAAGGGCTGGAGCCCTGGTTCCCAGGACCTACTTCTCCAATCCGTTCTCAAATGGGCCAGACCCCTTGGGGCCTGCAGGAACCCAAGGCCAAGAGGTGGAGTCTCTTCGAAGGGCCTTCTCAGTTAGATCCTCACTCAGACCGTGACAAAGGGCTTGTGGAAGCTGATTTTGCATCAGCCCCACAGGAAAGTGGGGGTGATGGAGGCTCGATGACCGTCATGGGGTGTCACTGAGGAACTCACCAGTGACTATGCTGGGAGCTCATGGACTGAGCAAAGATTTCTCTGAAATGTTTTGACCACACCTTCCTGGTATTTGCACCCCAAATACCTAGTATAAAGCCTGGCGGATAGTAGGGATAAAAAACACTTGCCCAGTGAATGAGTAAGTGAATGGCTGAATGAATGAATGAGAGAAAAGTGAATCCTGAAGATCTGCTCTTGCATCTTTGGGTAGGGCCCTGGCATGGTGGAGGTGGGGGTGGGCAGCCTCCCCTCGAAGCCAGGGGGCAGATCGCAGGAGGGGCAGGAGCAGGGGGAGGGGGGGTGGACACGGGCCCAGACAAGAAGATGGCACTCACCCTCCAGTGCCAAATGCCCCGGAAGGTGGCTGAGATCAGACTGAAGTTCTTCAGGCTTTTTCTTCTCCTTCTTGGCTTAGAGTCTCCTCGCTCGGTGTCCCAAAAGTCCAAAGAGTCAGATGCCCCATGCCCTGAGGGCTGGACCTTGATGCCCACTGGTGAAGGTCCTTTGCAGATTTCTTGTGCGATGGGGCTATACGCGTGCCTTTGTGTGTGTGTGTGTGTGTGTGTGTGTGTTCACGTGTGCACGCGTGTGCATGCACATGTGTGTATGTGCGTCTCTGTGCAGGACTGTGGGTGGGTGGGCATGGTGCCATGCCAGGGCAGGGCAGTAACTATGGGTGGAGAGCCTTGGGATCTAGGCCTGACAGATGTGGTATCAGTCCCCTTCCCCCTCCACGACTGGAGTGACAGAAGGGCAGGAAGAGACGAGAGTAAGCAGGTAATGGTTTCCCTGGGGCCAAGCCCACACCTGAGCAGGTGTTATGTCCCCTCAGCCCTCTAGTGAGCATCTTGTAGGCATTACAGGTGGGCGCAGGGAAGAAAGAAGTTTGCACTGAAAGGGGAAGGTCTCAGCAAGCCAGGGGCAGGGACTATGGGCACTTTAAGCAAAGCAGGGTGGCCGGCAGTGCCAAGCAGGGAACCAGTGCACAGGGCAGTGCATGGCATCCAGGTGGGGCAGGCAGGGGTGCAGGGCGGCCACAGAGGGGCTGGAGGATGCAGGACCCTGGGCAAAGGAGGGGAGAAGGAAGGCAGCGTGGACAGGCTGTGGGCTTCCTGCCTTCCTGCCGCCCCGTGCCCCACACACCAGGTGTGCTGGGGGTGAGGATCCCCGAGCTGTACCCCCACAAAGCCTTCCGCCTGCCCTGCACTGTCTGTGTCCCATGTCCTACATGCCTCAGAAAGTCCACCAGCCACCTCCCAGCCTGGCCCCAGAGTCCAGAACAGAGGGATTAAGAAAGCAGGAAGAGGTCACCTGGGACCACTGGAGGTCAAGCTCAAGAGGCTGGGCAGGGGGCTGTGACTACCTTTTAGAGAGGGTAGTGAAGATGAGGCCATCAGGGGAACTCAATCCCAAGGCAACTCTCAATAAACTAACTAAATATATACAGATAGTAAATAAGTAAATGTAATAATATAATAAATAATTTTAAATGAATAATTACTCGAATAAGATAAAATAAGTGCTGGTTGAACCTGAGTCCCTGACCTGCAGGCCAAGGGGCAGAAAGGCTTTGGTGTTGGAGGGAGGGAGGCTCCTTCCTAGGCATCTGGAGCCTGCAGATCTGGTTAGCAGTCTGGCTACAGCCACCCTGTCCATGCAGATGCCCTCCTGCTCTCTGCAAGCAGCCCCTGTCCTCCAGCCACACTGAATCGCCTATCCCTAGGGCCTGCCTGTTCTCAGACCTGACACCTGGCCCACCCTCTTCCTTCATTTATGCATCTCTTGTCCTGCTGCCTGTGCCCTGCCTGGCCTCAGGTCAGCCTCCATAGAACCCTGAGGGCTCTGGAATAATGAGGTTCAGGACGGAGGGGTTGGCCTGGTGGTGGAGGGCCAGTGTGGGAGCAGGGACAGACTCTGCTGCAGGCACCAGCAGAAAGCAAGAGAGCGACTGGAAGCTGGGGAGTCCAGGTTACCTGAGAAGAAGTGGGCCTTGAAGCCCTTTTTGGAGACAGTGTTGTCGGACTTGAACTCCACGCGCATGTTGTTGTACTGGGAGGTGATGACCTCGGGCTTCTCAGAGCCACAGAACTTGCCGTGCAGCTTGGAGTCAGCTGTGAGTCCACTGCGTACCTCCACGAAGTCGTACTTGCACACCTGCAGGGTAGTGTGGCTCCAGGCCCACCTCCTCTAGGAAGCCTCTCCTGACCACCCGGCCCAGGAGCCCTCCTGTTCTGTGGGTCCTTCCTCCTGCAGTTACCTGCTTTCCCAAACCTAACCATTCAAATCGGTGCTACCCTGCTGCCCTCAGATGGACCCAGCCCTGCCTCACTCCAAGGTTTCCGGACCCCATGTCCTTCATTCCCACATGCCATGGACTCCGCAGTCTTCCCGCCTCCCCTGAGCAGCCCCTGCTTCCCCAAATCCCTCTCCCCTTCTACGTTCTTGGAGTGTATTTGTTCCAGAGGGCAGGAAGTGGGCATCGAGCCGAGTTCCCATGCCTCAGACCTTCCTGCGTCTCCTCAGCCCAGGCAGCACTTACGTCGTTGCCCTCGGTCTCGAAGAAGTCGAACTGCAAGGAGATACGGTACTGGGTGGGGGCCACCAACTGCCAGATACAGTTTTTGTTTGGTGGGTACTCCTTGGGCCAGCCCGGGCTGGTGATAGAGCCGTTGAGCTTGGTGAGGAATCCGCCACAGGCAGCTGGGGGCACAAGGGAGTGGCATCACCCTCTAGGAGTCCCTGCTCTAGGGCAGGGCACCCGATTGTGAGCTGGGGTGCATTAAGGATCAGGTGGGAGCCTAGGCTTGGTCTCTCCAGGATAGAGGGAAGGAGGCATGGGGTGGGGTCAGGGCACCTGCTGAGAGGGAGGGGAAAGAGCAAGGGGCTCAAGGAAGGGTGGGCAGTGAGGAACAGGGAGGGGCTGCCCAGAGGTGAGCAGGGAAAAGCCACTCAGCAAGACCAGGCTGAACTGGAGCCCATGAGCACAGAGTGCTGCCACCAGCTTCTCGGCAACATGGTGCCTGCCCCAGAGCAGGGTTTCCAAATCGAGGAGTATGACCTTCCCATGGGTGATGAAATCAATCAGCAGGTCAAGATAAGCATTTAGAAAACATAATAAGAATGAAAAAACCACAACACAAAAACCAGAGTACATCAGCCCTGGTAACAGCATGTTCTGGGGATTGAATTATGAAATGTATCCTTTATCCACGAGTGGTGAAGACACTTCTAGGGAGTCCTTGCTGTTCCAGGAATGGTTCTGTCCGGGGACATAAGAGAACTGACTGGACAGTTTGGGGTGGGAGAGGGGGGCATTCTCGGGGCGGTCTGGGGACACTCACCCTCACAGCGGCGCTTGTCGGGGGCCAGCTCGTACCCAGGGTCACAGCTGCACTTGTAGCTGCCCAGGGTGTTGAGGCACCGCTGCTCACAGCCCCCCCGGTTGGGCCGAGAGCACTCGTCCACTTCTGCGGGTAGGAAGGAACAGGTATCAGTGATTCCCAGGCAAGAAAGGTCCCTCCTCCTCCTTCTGCTTGAGAGTCATGCCCAGGGTCCTGAGGCTTCCTATGCCGGCCCCAGCCCCATTCTATAGTGGGCAGTTGGTCATGAGCCACTCAGCTGGGAGGCTGTGGCCTCCTGGCCACACCCAGCCCTCCATGGCTGCTCAGGACCCACTCAGTCCCCAGGAGCCCCAAAGTGACAGGCAGTACCCTGAAGTAGGGGGCAGGAGGACCTCACAGAGTCTTTTCTCTAACCTGTGCCTCAGGCAGAACACACTGCCCAAGGTCACATGGATACCTCCTCCATGCTGCCCTGCTTCCTCGCTGAGCTCCATGCTGCTTCCTGCCTCTCGGCCTCCTCTGCACTCTGTACAAACTTCTAGATGTCAAGGCAACTCCTGAATTGTCATTTCAATTCATAGTGGAGCACCTACATGGGTCAGCTACTTTTACGTAACTCTATCATTTACTCAAAGAGGTACGAAGTTTTTCAGAGGGGTTGACCTTTTCTTCCCCTTTAGGCCATACATTCATGGCAGGGCACTAGGTCTATGGGTCCCTCACAGTCTTTGTTGAATGAGTGAATGAAGAAGGAATGACGCCATCACAGCACTTCTACAACAGCCAAGATGTGGACACAGACTAGAGGTCCATCAGCAATTGTGCCTGGAGTCAACCATACAGTATTGTTCACATGCTAAGAGTTCTTATCAAATAAAATAAGATTTTTAAAAAAAAAGAAGGAGGAGGAATGGAGAAGACGGATTGGCTGTGGAAGTGGGAGTGGGAAGGGACTGGGGAAGGTGGCACCTTTGAAAAAGTTGACAGCAAAACCGGCTTTGTTAATAGACCCGTCAGAGACGAACTTGAGCCAGAGGCGGCTGGATGTGCTCTTGATGTCATCAGGCTTCTCATAGCCACAGTAGCGCCCGATGAGGGTACTGCTCTCACTGTGCCCGTCGCGCACCTCCAGGTAGTCATAGGCGCAGCTGTCGTGGCGCTCAATCTGGGGGTCAGGGCCTCAGTTGGCGGAGGAGCTCTGGTTGCCAGCACCCAACACCCGGAGCCCGTGAAGAAGTGGGCTGTCCTGGGGGCCACGGGGGTGTGAAAGGATCACAGGGGCTCTGACTTACCTCGAAGGACTGGAAGGTGAGGCCCACGTGGAAGCCCTCAGACACCTGGATCCGCCAGATGCAAACTTTGCTGGGCCGGTAATCATCTGGGTAATTGGGCGACTGGATGTGGCCATTGTCCTTTTTCACATCTCCCCCACAGATGGCTTTGGCGACACCGTATTAGGTGGGGGAAAAGAGGTCAGTGAAAATGTTCTGTCTTACTTAGGAGTCCTTCTCCCCCTCCTCTAGCCCTTCCCACATCCCCCCAGCTTCCCAGTGCCCTCCTTCCCATCCCAGCCAATCCCATGGGATGTCTTCTGGTGCCCCATTTATCTGACCAACCACCCCCTCAACCCCATTTTCATCCTCAGTACCTTCATAGACTGCAAAGAAGCCCTTCCCGACCCAGTTGCTACTGCTTCGGAATTCAACCCAGAGGCGGCTGTCGGTGGAGACGATAGGCTCAGGGAGTTTGCCCCCGCAGAAGCGGCCTGTGAAGATGGTGTGGGCAGAGGGGCAGTGAGGCCCGAACTGAGTCCCCCTCTCCTTTTCACACCAGCCTGTCCCTCTGGAAGCCCCACCTCTCTGAGGGACTCGGGGGCTTGGGCTCTGGTCTGCACTGGGTACACATTCCCAAGACTGTAAACCCTCCGGTGGGCCTGTGTCTGGTCAAGGTCTAGTTTGGCCTTGAAGAGCCAGAGAGAGACCTTCTAGAACAATGGCCGCCGACCTTCCTCACGGACCTCACAGACCTCACGGACCACCGGTTGGCGACCACTGTTCTAGAGGATTTCATGCACTGAGGGATAGGATAGGAGTCTTTTTCTGGGAGGAAAGGTGATTCCTCACAATAACCAACTACACATGTGTTTTATTTACTTTTTTTCTTATCCTGCCTCCCCTTCCCCACCCCGCCTCCCAGTATTTACATTTTCTAAAAAGCATATTACCATTGCTACTTATTTTTCTTATTTGATCTCCATGTAAACAATAACCGAGAACCAAAACAGTTTTCCTTGTACATTATAAAACGTGTCATTTGATTCCACGCAGGCACTGCCACAGGACCCCAGATAAATTCCAGAATCCAGAGCCTGGTTTGGAAAATATTCCCGTTGAAATAAAACCTGACAAGAACCCCCCCACCCCGAAGTGGATGAGGCTGTCCATCTTCGAGAATCTTCATGGGCAAGGATCAACCAGGGATCTTCCCGCTAAGTGGGTGTTGGTGTTTCCCAGTTTCAGCAAGGGACCAAGGGCGTTGAACTAGGAATGTAAGTTATGAAAACAAACTGCCGTCTTGGAAACGCTCACATGTTTGCAGGACGATGTGTCGTAATAACAGCTGCCTTAGGTAACGAATAAGAAACTTCGAGCGTCAGAGACTGGGAGGAAGATATGGTAAGCAGGGATTTGTCAGCCTGCTGGAGGAAAAAGGTCCCAATGCTAACAAATGGTCCTGAGCGGTCTGGGTGCCCGCCCACACTGGAGAACAAATCACACAGCTCCTCAGGCTGGGTGCCAATACCTCCTCATTATGCTTCTCTTCAGCCTAACTCTATGTTTGTTTGTTTATTTATTTACTTTGGTTAATCCTCACCCAAGGTATTTTTTCCATTGATTTCTAGAGAGCGAGGGGAAAGGAGGGGGAGAGATAGAGAGAGGAACATGGATGTGAGAGAGACACATTGACTGGTTGCCTCCCACATGTGCTCTGACTGGGCATTGAGCCTACAACCGAAGTACGTGCCCTTGACCAGGATTGAACCTGGACCCTTCAGGCCAAGGGCTGATGCTCTACCCACTGAGCTAAACCGGCTAGGGCTGACCTATATGTCTATTAAAGCACCTTCTGTTCTCTGGTTCTGACCCACTCATTTCCTATTTACTCATTCCTCCTCAAGGAAAAAATAAGTGTGGGCCTCTGCCATGTAGGGTAGCCCCCATGGTGTAACAGGCAGCACCATGGGCACCTTGAAGCTGGACCTTGCGGACTGAGAAAACAAAGCCTCTGACATTGCCCAGGTGAGGAAGGGAACCTGGGACTTGGGATATGCAGAATAGCTTGTCCATTTTTGTCAACTCAGATGTCTCCTCCATCCTTACATTGACAGCCATCAGGAGGGGGGCCCAGAAGCCTGTACCCAGGACCGTGAGGTCCAGCCTGGGAAAGAGACTTGCCCAGAGTCTCACAGGTAGTTAGTGAGGCTTGGTTCCCACGGCCGAGTGTTGCCCTCAGTCCCAGGGGAGGATGAAGTAGTTCTAAAGAGCAATCAGCGGACGAGGAGGCCAGGGTGTACTATGCGTTACCTCGGAGGGGCGCCTTCCTCCAAAAGCCATCTCGGACCTCCACGTAGTCGTACCAGCACAGGCGGCTACGGTACAGGTCCATGGATGTGAAGTTCAGAATGATCTAGAGGAAAAGAGAGGAGGAAGAAGGTTATGTGGCTCCTCACACCTCATTGGCCTCACCCTCCAGCCCCATGACTGCTGTCCCGCTTTTGTGAGGCAGTCTGTTCTGGGTACTAAATAGTTAAAGGTTCCAAAAAGGTGTTCCTGGCACAGAAATATCACCTCTCCCCAGCCTTTGCCTGTTTCAGTCAGCATCCTTCCAGGTACCACAGGCCAGTCCTCACTTGAAATGCATGGCCTGGTGAACATGTGTGTGAAACCAGCAGGCTCAGTTTACTGATTCCCTTAGTAAGGAGCCATTGCTTGGGGTTACACTCAGCTCTCCTTGTGATACAAATCACAGCACCTTCAGAGGGAAGAGGTCTCCTCAGTGAGAGGAAGGGCCCAGGCAGCAGGTGGTAGTGGGTGTCTGAAATGGGAAGGAAGGTTCTAGAGAGAAGAGGCACAGGGAAGACCGGGAGCCCCCCATCATGACAGAGTATTCAACACTGGTTCTGGGCAAGGGGTCATGCTAACTGCAGAGGGGAACCCTTCCAGATTGGAATCCTTCCCAGAGTGAGTTTAAGAAGTGTCCCTGTCAAGATGCTTAGGACTTAGAAGGATAAAACACATATGCATGAAAAGATCACTTAGTGATAAAATATGGACTCCAGTCAAACAACCTAGGTTCAAATCTCCCTCAGTATTTCCTGCTGTGAGTCCTTGGGTAAATCACCCAACCTTTCTGAACTGCAACTACCTTGTGTGTAAAATGAAGAAGAACATCTCACCCTGACACAGTACCTCACAGGTCCAGGCACTGATGTAAGTGTCTCCCACAAATGAACTCATTTCAGCCTCTGAACTCATCAAATGTTCACCTAATACTGTATGAATGTCTGACACCTTGCTAAGTACCAACTCTCCCAGCAGGAGGGCACATTCATCCCTAGAGAAGCACACTTTTCAGGAGGGAAATGGCTTCCTTAGTAGTTTCCAGAATGAGCCCTAAAGCCTGTTGTGTATTCTCTGTCCAACAAGCAGAGACTCCTGGGAATAGCTCACTGTGACTGTGAGGCATATGCAGTGGGCACACGATGACCTGAGAGGCCCACCTGCTAGGTGCCAGCTGGGATCCCTGTTGGAGGAGAAGGGGACCAAGGGGTCTGTCTGCCTTATGGATCATTGCAGAGTTTCAGACAGACAGAAAAAGGCCAGAATGAAAGAGATCCCAAAGCAGGTGCTGGGACTGCTGTCCACAGCCAGTGTCCAGCTGTGACCTGTGGCCAGTCAAGGAAGAGCTTCTGGCTCGTGGTCACTCTCTAACACTGATCCCATCAGAATTCTTGGTGATATCAGTATCCACCCAGATCAGTGGTTTTCAACCGGTGTGCTGCAAGAATTTTTAAAACATGAAATAACTGACTATTTATAGTCAGGGACACTGACCTCTTTCCTCGTAGACTGTCAAATAAAAAAATAACAACAGCCAACACAACAATAGCTGTAAGTGTGAATTAATCAAAATTATACTTAATAAAAAAATATATTTATATTTTATCAGATTGGCAAAAAAAATACAATGTTTTTGGTATGCCTGAGTTCAGTAGTTAGTTTGTGTGCCATGAGATGGAAATGGGTGAAAATCGCTGACCTGGCGAAACCAAGATGGCAGCAGAAGTGAACACCTAATCTGTTGCCTCGTGCAACAATTTCAAAACTACAGCTAAAAGACAGAATGGATATCATTCAGAACCACAGGAAGGCTGACTGAGTGGAAATTCTACAACTAGAAGGAAAGAGAGGGGCTCACAGAGACTCAGAGGGGCTGCAAAAAGCTGAGGTATGGAGACAGGTGTGGAGAGGATGGGCGGCGGAGTGCCTGGCTGGCTTCTTCTTGTGGGAGAGAGATGGAACTCTCAACTGCACTGAACCCCAGATATGACTGCACTGAACCCCATCTTTGGGCAAGACTCATACGGGGGGGAGTTTGGGCTGTCGTGAAAAGGGAGGAGTGCACGGAAATGTAGGGGAGCCATGAAAAGGCAGATGTCTGGAGGTGCGCACATCACTGCATGCAGAGAAGATGAACTGCTGATTGTGCCGCTGGTTTTCTCTAGTGGGAGGGAGACAAAACTGCACTGAAATCCACTTCCAACTGCATTGAATCCCACTTTCAGGCAAGACCCTGGGACCCAGACTCATACCGGTCCCCAGAGCGCATGGGAACCGGAAAGGCAGAGGTCTGGAGGCACATGTGTGTGCATAAAGACAGCTGTAGTGATTACCAAGGGACACTGAGACCCAGGGGCCGCGTAGGGTAGGGCTGACTGGAAGCCAAGGCTGTCTGCTCAGCCCTGAGACTATGCCCCATCCAAGCTCAACAGAGAGGTTTTTGCAATTTTGCAAGTCTTGTATCATAAGGCTGATTCCAGCACAGAAGTTCTCCTGGTGTAGCGAAAATGTGGAGACAAAGGAACAGATTACAAACTAAAGAAATGGAGGAAAACAAACTACTGGATATAGAGTTCAAAACCATGGTTATAAGGTTTTTCAAGAATTTCCTAGAAAAGATGGATAAATTTAGCAAGACAAGAGGAGATGAAAAAGGACCAAATAGAGATGAAAAAGGACCAACTACAAATTAAACATACACTGACTGAAATAAAAAATATTATACAGAGATCTAACAGCAGACTAGAGGAATGCAAAAATCAAGTCAAAGATCTGAAATACAAAGAAGCAGAAAACACTCAACTGGAAAAGAAAAAAGAAAAAATAATCCAAAAATGTGAAGATAGTGTAAGGAGCCTCTGGGACAACTTCAAGCATACCAACACCAAAATTATGGGTGTGTCAGAAGAAGAGAGAGAGCAAGATACTGAAAATCTATTTGAAGAAATAATGACTGAAAACTTCCCCCACTTGATGAAAGAAATAGAATTACAAGTCCAGGAAGTGCACACACCAAACCCCAAATAAAAGGAATCCAAAGAGGACCACTCCAAGACACATCATAATTAAAACACCAAGAGCAAGAGACAGAGAATATTAAAAGCAGCAAGAGGAAAACAGTTAATTACCTACAAGGGAGCATCCATATGCTTGTCAGCTGATTTCTCAACAGAAACTATGCAGGCCAGACAGGAATGGCAAGAAATATTCAAAGTGATGAATAGCAAGAACCTACAACCAAGATTACTCTACCCAGTAAAGCTATCATTCAGAATTGAAGGTCAGATAAAGAGCTTCACAGATAAGAAAAAGCTAAAGGAGTTAATCAATACCAAACCAGTATTATATGAAATGCTGAAAAATACTCTTTAAGAAGAGGAAGAAGAAGAAAAAGGTAAAGATAAAAATTAGGAACAACAAATACATATCTATCAACAAGTGAATCTAAAAATCAAGTGAATTAAAAATCTGATGAACAGAGTAAACTGGTGAATACAACAGAATCAGGGCATAGAAAGGGAGTGGACTGACAATTCTCAGGGGGAAAGGGGTGAGGGGGGTGCAGAGAGGACTGATGCATGAAATTGGATCAGTAATGGATATTGGGTGTAGTCCTTATGATTAAGAGCAGAGGGAGGGAGACAGAAACTCCCAACTGCACTGAACTGAGGAAAACAGTTAAAACCTGGTTGTGTAGCCCTTATAGATTAAGGACTGCACTGAAGAGGAAGAAGAAAAAGGTAAAGATAAAAATTAGGAACATCTCTTCAGATATGTATTTGTTGTTCCTAATTTTTATCTTTACCTTTTTCTTCTTCTTCCTCTTCAGTGCAATAATATGTATTTGTTGTTCCTAATTTTTATCTTTACCTTTTTCTTCTTCTTTCCTGTTGTTCCTAATTTTTATCTTTACCTTTTTCTTCTTCTTCCTCTTCAGTGCAGTCCCTTAATCTATAAGGACTACACAACCAGGTTTAACTGTTTTCCTCTTGCTGCTCTCTGTTTTCCTCTTGCTGCACTTAATCTATAAGGACTACACCACAACCTGGACAAAAATCATACACCTATGGATGAGGATAATGCAGGGGGAGGTAATGGCAGAGGGAAGGGTGGAAGCTGGGTAGAGGGGAGCTATGAGGGGGAAAAAGAGGAACAAATGTAATAATCTGAACAATAAAGATTTATAAAGTCAAAAAAAGAAAAAGAAAAAAAAATAAAGAAAATTGCTGAACTATATGATCCTTCCCATATCCTGGCCTCTCTGCTTTGTGATCTCCTCTTTCCCTCTCTGTCTCTTTGCTACACAGAGCACAGATCCTAGATCTTATCATCTATAATCTCAAATTCAAGGACCCCACTCTCCATCTACATGCCCCGATCTTTCCTGGCTCACGCCCTCTGTACACTGAGTCCAATCATCCTTCCAGTTGACTTCGACTTTCAATCCACTGAGCCTGCAGTGTTTGACCTACACCTCCAGATGCTCACATCCCTCTTTCCCTAGCTTAACCTCATAGTCCATTTTCTTCTTTTCCTTCGATTCATGAGTTTAAGTATGTTTGTGTTCGGGAACTTTTATTAATTGCGGTACTCTGAGATGTTATTGAAGGAGATCCTGTTTTATAAAGTGCAATATATTGTTTTTGATCATCTATAACAGCGGTTCTCAACCCGTCGGTCGCGACTCCTTTGGGGGTCGGACGACCCTTTCACAGGGGTTGCCTAAGACCATCGGAAAATGCAGATATTTACATCACGATGCATAATAGTAGCAAAATTTCATGTTTGGGGGTCACCACCACAAGAGGAACTGTATGCAAGGGTCGTGGCCTTAGGAAGGTTGAGAACCACTGATCTATAATAATAAAAGTGTAATATGCTAATTAGACTACACGTCCTTCTGAATGACCTTTCAGATGAAGCTGGAAGCTGTAAGGGAAGCCCGGGTCCCAGGTGCCAGAGGGAAGCTGGTGCCAGCAGCAGGGGGAAGGAAGGACTACTCTTGTATGAATTTCATGCATCAGGCCTCTTAATAATAATAATAATAATCATTAAGAGTATTACTATAAAAATATAAGTCCTAGCATATTGACAAACTAAAGTTGAAAGTCTGTTCTTGCTATGGAGCCAGGGTCTCATTACCCAATATTTTATCTTTTTAGAAAATGAGCAAATATGATCACAGAGGAAGTTTCATTCGCTACAGATCCTTGGTGCATAGCACGTAGTAGTTACTTAATACATATTTCTTTCTTTTTTAAAAAATATATTTTATTGATTTTTCACAGAGTGGAAGGGAGAGGGACAGAAAGTTAGAAACATCGATGAGAGAGAGATATTGATCAGCCGCCTCCTGCACCCCCCCTACTGGGGATGTGCCCGCAACCAATGTACATGCCCTTGACCGGAATCGAACCTGGGACCTTTCAGTCCACAGGCCAACGCTCTATCCACTGAGCCAAACCGGTTTCGGTAATACATATTTCTTGAGTAGCATTTTGCTTTTAGGAATATGTTCTACAGATATACTTGTCCTAGTGTATAACAATATGGGTCAAAATATTTATGGTAGCATTTGTGAAAACTTGGAAAAACCTAAATCAATATCCATCACTAGAGACCCGAAGGGGATGATTAAACAAAATGATTGAGTTAAGGGACACCAAGATGGTGGCATGCTGAGCAGCCAGAAAAATGATGGAAGTAGATCTCTATGCGCTGACATGGAATAATGAGCATGATTTACTGTGAGGGGCAAATTACAAAAGACCATACACACTTACATGTGTATCTAGAAGGTTCTGGAAGGATATCCCCAGTGTTACCAATGCTTAGTCACCTCTGACAAGTGGAATTTGGAGAAGGATCAAAAGGAGAATATTCACTTTTCACCCTATTTCTATATTGCTAAAAATTTTATAACATGCATATGTTTTCTTATATCTAACAAACAACAAGAATCTTTTAAAGAGTTGCTGGATGGAAGGAGAAATGCAGAGGGCCGAGTGGGGACACTTGGGCCTCTAAACTCACACCCCTAACCAGCACTCCGTGTGGCCTCACTGGGCCTGCCAATCAATTTTGCTCAGCAGCTGCACTGAGAACAGCAGCCACTGTCCCCTCCCCCTCAGAAACAGTCCTGGCTCTGTCCAGAGTAGATTAGTTCAGACCCTCTGAAGAAGAAACCACACATGCCCAGTCGGTGGAACCCAGAGGGCCCACCCAAGACCTCCGACGTGGCAGAGAGACCAGAGGTTGCCCCACACAGGAGGCCAAGACCTGTGCTGGTAGTTGGGGCGTCCTGTGGGGAGGTGCAGCCTTGGCTATATTGAGACCGGAGGTGTCTAATTAAATGTTGTAACAACTTGTCATGTGGAAACAGCTGTGCTCTAGTGGCAGGGACACTGCCCGCTGCCAAAGAAAACCTGGCCAGCTCCACCACTTCCTGGCTAGTGGCTCTGGGCCCATGGCCCGACTTCTTTGTGCCTCAGTGTCTTTGTCTGAAACATGGAGGTAACCCTAATGACTCCACTGGGGAGCTGGGAGATTAAATGGGATATGGGATGCAGAGTCTCTGGGTGCACCCCAAGTGGGGGAAGTACTCCTCACGTTTGTTGGATGCTCTCAAGGAGGAAATGGGAGAACACATCGGCCCTCGGGAACACACAGACTGGCTTCAGTATGGCCTCTTAGGCCCATCATTTAACTCCTCTGTGTCTCCATTTCCTTATTTGTGGGATGGTAATGGTAATAGTACCTCCTCATAGGACTAAGGGGCAAACATGTGATTGAGGTAAATTAAATTAATATAGGTAAAGTTTACAACAGTGTCTGACACATGTATGTGTTCATACACACAACCAACATACATATATATATATATATATATATATATATATATATATGTTGCACATACATACAACCATTTATGGTACTCCATAAATGTTAATTTCACTACTGGAGTTGAGTTTGCTTGAGATATTTTGATATCTGAAATCCTGGAAGTAAGTCCAGAATCCTGGAAGTAAGAGGGAGGCAAATGGGCCCTGGGGAAGTTGGCCAGGGCTTGCTCATTAACAGATGAAGAACAGAGAATGGTAACAGCACCTGATACTGACTGAACTCCTACTATGAGCTAGGCAGTGCTTTTTTTTTTTTTCATCTTCACGCAAGGATGTGTTATTGATTTGACAGAGAGAAACATCAATGTGAGAGAGAAACATCAATTGGTTGCCTCCCATACATGTGCCAAACAGGGATCAAACCTAAAACCTTTTGGTGTACAGGACAACACTCTAGCCAGCTGAGCAACCCAGCTAGGGCTCAGGTACTCTGCTAGGACTCAGGTACTCTGTCTCTGAAACTTATACCCTTAACCACTACTCCATGTGGCTTCCTCATGCCTGCAAATCTATTTTGTTTCCCCCACCCCCGTCCCCCCAAAAAACAAGCACAGACATTCTCTCCATCCTCAGTGCCCCAGACACTTCAGTGCCTGAGAAGCAGGACTTAGAGGAGGGCCCAGCAGAGGGAAGGGTCATCTCTGCCCATTAGAGGACAGAAGGTAGAGGTCGGGGGAGGCATTGCATAGGAGGAAAAATTTGCTTTGGACCTTGAATAGGCAGGATATGAGAAGGCAGGGATGGGAATAGGGGTGGATACTGGTAAATCCAAGAGGTCTCTCAAGTTTTTATCTTCTTGGCTCCTCTGCACCATGTGATCATGATCTCCTGAAATCACTTTCCTGATCCTACAGGCTGGCTTCCTTGCTTGGGAAACACTATAAATCCTTTCCAGGGCAGCTGCTCATTATGTGCAGTACAGAGATGTGGGGACCCTCAAAGAAACTTTCCAAAGTGGCTCTTTCTCTGTTTGACATACCCTTATGAGTACAGTTGTATAGGGTAAGTTCACATTTCTGACCATAAGTGGAGAACTGGGAAGACAATGGAAAACAACCTCTCAGCAGCCAAAGAGATGCCAAAGTCCACCAGTTAACACAGGTGGGTTTATTTAAGGTTTGCTGTTGAAAGAGTGTAGACTTTGGAGTCAGACAGTCCTGGAATCGAGCGCTGGTTCCATCACGACTACTGTGTAAATTTGGGCAGATTTACTCACGCCCTTTGAGCCCCAGCTCCCTCATCTGTCCAGTAGGGATATCGGACCCACATCACAAAACCGTTATGAGGAGTAATGAAATCTCGGATGTAATATGCCTTATACTTCACCTGACAAATAAGTGTTAACAAAGAGCGGCTGTTATTATTGTATGATGTCATCCTCTTCCAGCTCCCCCGCCTCTGAGGGCCCTTTAAATGCTCTGTCTCCAGGGTTCATCTTTTTTTTTTTTAAATATATTTTTATTGATTTCAGAGAGGAAAGGAGAGGGAGAGAGAGAGAGAAACATCAATAAGAGAATCATTGATCAGCTGCTTCCTGCACGTCCTCTAGTGGGGATTGAGCCCCACACTTAGGCATGCCTCCTTGACTGGAATTGAACCTAGGACCTTTCAGTCCGCAGGCTGACACACTATTCGCTGAGCCAAACTGGCTACAGCCCAGGATTCATCTTAGATTCTCTTACAACTCTAACAATTCATCCAGGGCTGTGGGTGGGTTTTATTTTTTAAATGTCTACAACCATGCATTGATTAACGTGCAATTTTTATCTATAGACCACATCTCTCCCTGGACCTACTGGCAGGCATCCAAAATAAGATGGGAAGTTTTCTGGGAATTATGGAGGGAGCAGGCTGGAGCCAAAGAGGCACCTAGGGCAAGGCCATGAATCCACTAGAAACCAGAGTCAGCCCATGCCAGCTTGGAGCAAGAGGGAAAGACACAGATGCTGACCGGGCCACCAAATCCCTGCTGACCCAGCAAACCTCCTGAATAGGAAAGAAATCAATGCTCAGTTTATGCTCCTTGGGGCTGCCTCATGCCCCCTTTCATCCATAATGATTATATGCTCAGTAATCATTAAGTATTATTATTATTCCCTGCGGTGCGATTTCCAAAGGCTGAAACAGCGAAGACCCTCAGCAGAGGACTAGGAGAAGGCAGAGCATGGTCAGTACAAAACAGCAAAAAGGACCACAATTTTTTAGTTAGATTCAGAACAAGAAGAAGAACAAGGAAGGGATGGGTTCACTTTCAAGAGAAGATGGTAGAATGCTAAACTGAGAGAGGTGACAAAATTACTCTACCCTCAATAGAAGTCTACTGCTAACAAAATAATCTTTCAATGATAAAAATAAAATAAGCATAGTTTGGAAAGGAAATGGAAGCTCAGTAACAAAGAAGGAAAGAGTCAGTGAGCAGTTAACTCTTGTGTCTAGGCTCAAAAATGACATCAGAGGACAGTCAAATAACTTGCAGATGTGATCAGTGTCTGTAATCCTGAGAACTCGGAAGGAACGCTTTCCCAACTTCAGAAGGGGGGGGGGGGGTCTGAGTGAATTCTGGGAATTGCAAACCACTGAGCTGAATGTCAATCCCAATTAAATAGATGGTCTGTGACCGTTTAGAAAAGAAACACTTGATTACCAGGAGCCAATTCACTTGAAACAAGGTATGTTACAAATTTCACTTCCATTTTCCAAAGGGGTTTTACTGACAAAAGGATCAGTGCACTTGTTCGATAAGGCAACCCATCTACATAATAAGGATTTATTAACCACTTCCTGTGACAAGGATATAAATATGATTAAGGTGTGATTTCAGAAAAAGCTAACATCCCGGTGAACTAGGGAGTGACCTGTGCCTGGATGGTAATGACATTAAATGGTGTCATAGCAAGTAGAATAACTCTGCCCAGAGCCTGCCCATTAACTGGTCAAGGTCAGTTCAGAGGCAGATCTTAACTCTGCTGTGATTCATATACTGTTCAGTAGTTTGATCAAAGACCAGGTTCTGAAGACCTAGAAGGCCATGCATATCAGAATAAAAAGGATGGCTATCTGCTAGAGCAGTAGTTCTCAACCTTCCTAATGCCACGTCCCTTTAATGCAGTTCCTCATGTTGTGGTGACCCCCAACCATAAAATTATTAGCAACGAAAATAATTTTATGGTTGGGAGTCCACAACATGAGGAACTGCATTAAAGGGACGTGGCATTAGGAAGGTTGAGAACCACTGTGCTAGAGGATTCAGTTTTGATTCAAAATGATCTTGAGTGCTGATCTTAATCCAGCTCAAGACCCCCAAGACTGCAGTAGGACAGTAAGAACCATGTTCCAACCCAGGAAAATAAAGTCTTAGAACAGACTCTTGGAAGTAATAAAAATACGAAGGACATGAAGTTTCTGAGTTCGGTGGGAGGTCTATATTCCATGTGAAAAGCCCATGAATGGATCTCAGAAACACTAAGAAAAGTGCCTGGCATACATTAAGTGCTATCTGGGGGCTAGCCTTCGTTTATAAGTACTGGCGGAAGACCCTCCTCACTGTAGTGCTGCGTCATTCTTGTGGGGTGGATGGGTTTATGGTCCCAATGCAGATCTCTCCCAGCCACACTGACTATGTGCTTCCATTCTGCGGTCCTGGCAGAAGAGGGAATGCTCAGTTACCTTCTCCCCAGGTGTGACGGAGATGCGCCATACACAGTGCATGTGGGCGGAATAGCCGTTGGGGTACTCAGGAGAGGAGAAGTTGCCTGTGCTGTCTTGTAGGGTCTCTCCGCAGGCTGTCAAGGAAAAGAAATAACTGAGTGGCTGGCTGCAGGGGCCCAAATCCCCCTGAACTTCAGGCTTCCCCACCCTGAGCCCTGGCATCTTTGCAGGAGAAGAAAATAGCTCAGGAGTAGGGAGTCTGGGATAGTCATGTCCCTTTAAGATCCAGCCCTTTCTCCTCACAGATAAGCTCACACCATCCTACCTCCCCTCCTAGTGCTGCAGGATATCCTGTTGTCAAGGCAATTAGGTTCCAGAGTTAAGGTCAAGCTCCTTTGGTGAGCGTCACTCATCCTCACTCCCTAAGCATTGCTCTGCTCTCTCTCCATTTTCTGCTCCTGGGTGCCCCTCACCTCCTGCCTTCACCAGATCCTCAAAAGGTAGGTGGCTCAGTGTTTCACCATCACCTATTCCTATCCCCAGTTTGGTACATAACTTGAATACTGCCCCTCCCTGGGGGCCCCTCCACCAAGCAGCCTCGGTCTTCTCTAAGGCTCTCAGCTTTAACTTCCTTGGTTCCAGGCCCTGGTCTCTGCCTGCCTGGGGTCCTGCCCTCTGCTCCTCTCTGGCTTTCCCCCCTCTGCCCCAACCTGGACACTTGTAGAGCTTGCGGGCCTGCGCGATGTCCCCCTTGCTGAGCCGAGTTCTTTGGCCGATGGGAGGTTTCACCCCATTCACCTCGTACTTGGGAACAATGGTGTCCAGGAAGATGCCCCTGAGGAGGACAAGCCCAACCCTGGTGAGAATCTAATGGAAGGAGGGGTGGCATGTCTGTGTGCACCCAAGGTCATGACCCTGCCAGAGCCCAGACATTCCTCAGCAGGGTCAGGAACGGGTGGAGACATCTCACCCTGTCATTATGCTGCCCACTGACCAGCAGCCACCCTGCTCCGTGGCAGCCACACCACAGGAGCCTGGGGGAGCCCCAGGAACACTTTGGGGGGTCAGGGACACAGGCCCAGGATGCCCCAGGGACCCACTGGTGCCAAGCTCTGTGTGGCCCTGACTCCAAGCACCAGGAGAGCTTTGGGTGTATCTCCAGCCCCTGCTTCTGCAGCTGCTGCACTGATTCAGCCTTGGCTGCACTTCTCCCAGGATGACCCAGCACCAACACTTTACCTGTTGGCACAGCTGCTTCTGACAGCACCTGGGATAAGGCCAAAGGGCAGGTTCCACCGTGGCCATAACAGACCCTGGGGACAGCCCCACCATCAGTCCTCTGTCCTCCTGGTTCCTGCCTTCACAAGCCTGGGTGTTTCCATCTGGGAGGAGGGGAAGCAGGCAGCCCTTCACCTCCCCAGGGTCCCTGACTCACACCAGCTGGGTGAGACTCAGCAGGAGGAGGAGAGGGATGTGGTGAGAAATGTATGGGGGGACTGTGGGCGTGGGGGACAGGATGACCTCACCACCCTTCCTTGGTTTCTGTCCCTCAGGTCTGGAGGCAGGAAGAGTGGGTCCAAAAGGAGGGCTGAGGACAGAGGGGAGGACCGCTGTCTGGGACAGAGCTGGAGCGGGGGCAGATAGAGGATGAGGAAAGCCAGGCCTGGGAAAGGCCAGGCAGGAAGGAGTATGAGGAGGATGAGGGTTGGTTCCCACACTAGGCTAATGAGAAGCTGGGGTGAGGATGGCTGGCCCATTACCTCCGGGTTTTAGCAGTGACTTTGGGAACCTGGGCCCAAGATCAGAGTAGATGTGTATGTGCTTGCCAGGTGGTGAGGGAGCTGGTCAAGGGCAGAAGCTGGTCTTAGTGCAAGTTAGCCAATTACAAAAAAGGCAGACAGATCAGAAAAATATGCCCCACTCTGGTCTTCAGCAGAGGGAACACCCAGCTCCTTTGGGCAGATAGTTCTAGGCCACAGCGCACGACTGCTGGCAGAGTAGCTGGATTTCAGCCCTATGGGCCAGGTGCCCTCAGTGTGCACAGCTCTAGATGAAGCACCCAGGCTGTGTGAGTCCCAGCCCTGCCATGGCCCAGGGTGGAAGGACAGCAGGCCAGGCAGCATCCATGGGTCCTTTGCTTGGAGGCTGCAGCTGCCCAGGGCCCACTCTTTTCCTGGCTGACAACCCCAGCAGGGCAGCCTGGTGCACAGTGGGAGGCCCCAGAGGGCAGGACAGTCTCTCACCTGGAGAATGTGTTGCGGGCATAGTGCATGATACTGTCAAAATCGTAGGTCTCCCCCAGGGACTCTACCTCTTGGACCTCCATCTTCAGGAAGTTATACTCCTGCCCTGAGAAAACCACGAAAAGGGGGTGGGGATGGGAGGAGGTAGATTTGTGTGGGACATAGGGTGGGAAATGGGGTCCTCCCTGTACTTGCAAGGTGGCCCCCTACCTGAGGGTCTTGGGAACAACTAAGGAAAGCCTAGAGGGAGGGATAGAGGAGGGGGCTGAAGGAGGACTTGCTGCAGGGAAGGATCAAGGGAGTATGGGAAAGAAGCACCCATTTCTAGAACCACAGCATGATAAAAGCAGTGAAGAGTGGAGAAGGCTGTGGAGAGAGGGCGGAAACAGGAAGGGAGGGAAGAGAGCATAGCAAGGAGAAAGGAGAAGGGAAAAACCCTTGGAGGCCAGAAGAGGCAAAGAGCAGAAGACTGGGTAAAAATGAAGAGAAAGACTCGTACAGCTGGAAGTGGGCTGACCCCTCCCCAAACTCCACCCTGCGGGCCAGCTGGGTTCTGGCTGCTGCAGATGGTTCCTGTGTCCAGGATCTGGACTTGTGGTGGTGGTGGGAGTGCCCAAAGTGGCTCCACATCTGATCTGTGGTCCCTGAGCTGCTACTGGCTGAAGAGATGCCTCAGGTGGGTTCTGGGCCAACCTGGCCCCTAGGCCGGGCTGGGACTATAGGCTGAGGTGATCAAAGGTGATGGCTAGAGGGAGCAGCTGCCACCCCCAGCAGAGGTCCTGGAGAGGGGGCTGGGGCAGGAGCCAAAGCGTCCCGCCCCCCCCCCCCCCCCCCCCCCAGGTCGAAGTGCATACCTGGCTGGATGTTCTCCCGCACGATGGAGACGTGGCGGTCCCGGTCGGGCCGCGTGTGCTCGTGCCAGAAGCCGATGACGTGGCCCAGCTCATGCACCACGATTCCAAACTTGTCACAGTTCTTGCCGATGGAGATGGCCTGCGGGCCCCCACCACGGCGACCCACGTAGGAGCAGCACCTGGAGGGCGGGGCCAGCTCAGGGGGGCGGTCCCGAGCTGGGGGAGTGCATCCACTCAGGGGCCGGGCTAGGCTGCCAGGGGGGGGGGCGGGGAGCGGAGGGGCAAGGGAGGGGCTGCGCAGGTATGCTCGGGATGTGTGCTGGCGTCACAGCCACGTCACAGCCACGTCCGGGGGCATTCCTGGAGAGATGCCTCAAGGCAGGAAGGGACGTTGACGCAGGGCTGTGCGCAGGTGGGGCAGCTGCAATGCCCAGGGTTGGGGCCATGGCCGAGGGTACACTGCCCAGGGGCCCCTGCTCACCCGCAGGGTCGATAGGTGAATACAATGTAGCTGTCCTCGTCTGTGCGCTCCAGGAAGGTAACACAGGTGTGTTTCTCCCAGTGCCTCATGGCCTGCCGGAAGACGGCCCTCTGGCTGCCTGCAGGACAGAGGAGGCCAGGCTGTCATACTGTCCTGGTGGGCCTGCCTCCACCGAGAGTTCCCGCCTGTTGGGCAGAGGCCACCACGATGCAGCCGGGCTGCTCACCGGTGAAGTTTCCCCCAATGACAAAGGGGATGACCCCATCGGGCCACACGCGCTCCGGTCTGGAGGTCGCCGCACGCCGGCTCCGGGACCTGCTTCTCCACCTCCCTGGGCTTCTCCTCTGAGGCTGCCCGTTAGCCTGCTGGCAGCTGGGGGTAGAGGAGTTTCCTGGCGTTGAAATAATAAGACATTGGTAGCAAGTGAATGAAAGGAGAGAGGGGGAAACAAATTTTAATCATTGTTCATTTGGGGGGGATTCCAGATTTACCCATTCACTACCATTTATTTGTAGTCCCCCAAATCAGTACACTTAACTCTTCCTTTTTTTCTAAGAGTTCAGACCATTTGAAATTTAACTTAACACTGAGTTTAATTGTAAAGCATTATCCACCATTTAGACCACATCTAAATTTACTTTAGTAATACTTAATATTTATCTCCTAGATCGAGGTTCAGTGTTTTCATTTTATTTGCCATGTCTAGCGTTAAACATTTATTACATCCCACCCCCTATTTTTAAAAGTTACTCAGTTTTCAAAATATGTAACTGAGAGACTACTGAAAGCAAAGCACTGTGTTAGATTATTAGGGTGATTCAAATATGACCAAGATTTTGATCTTGTCATTAGGGAGTGTATAATATACTAGTTGGTAGGAGAAATGAGTCAAGCATTCTCAGGTAATTCCAGAACAAGTTAGAAGATGTAAAAACCAGTCTCAACGTGGCTTCTTCTGTGTACCCTTAGTTCCCTCAGCTCTTTCATGCCGCTCGCTGACATGCACAGGACACTGAAAACTCTGAGTCACTCAACATGCACCTTCCCAGTTGAGGTCCAACAAGATTGTGAGTAATTATGTTTCCCTGTCTACTTCGTGCCATGTTTTTTGCATTTCTGTGCTTTTTCTGTTGGTGATTTTGCTGTATAAAATGCTGCACTTTCCCCACTGCACTGAAGTGCTCTCTGCTGTTCATATGTACAAAAGGTTGGTGATGTGTCTTATGGAGAAAATACAGTACATATAACCAATAAGCTTCAGTCAGGCATGAGTCATAGTACTGTTGGCCATGAGTTCAATGTCAATGAAGCAGCTGCATATGAAAAGGGTGTCTCTAAACAAACACACATAAGACATGTATTGATGAATTATGAAAATTTTGTGACCACAGGCTCATAGGAACTTAACTGTATTTCTCTTAGTGTTCGCTAATTCAGTGTTCAAAGTGACTTAATAGAGTGACTTATAAAGTTATTCCGTAACTTCATGCAGAGCTAACACAAATAGTGAGGGTTGGCTGTAACGGAAAAAAGAAAACAATGGGGTACTGGGAACTGGGGACCTGAGACTGGGAAATGTTCCCTCTCATCCAATAAACCTTCATGTTTGTGGCACATATAAAACTTGATATATTCTTTTAAGTATTCCCAAATACACGTTCTCATTGGACACAGTAGCTCTCTGGGACAGAGAGTGTCATCTACCTTTGACAGATGAGGAAATTAAAGCCAAAGTCACGTTATGGGTTAGTGGCAGCCTAGGTGATCCAGCTCCTCCATTGTGCTCTTAGGTACTCAGATAATTCTGGAACAAGTTGTCCCCTATCTATTAGTTCCCACTAAGGTTGAGTAAAACTTGCTAGTTACCAGGCCATCCTCCAATGCCAGCTACTCTCCATGAACTGCCCATGCAAAGGCGGCTGGATAAGACAACTGCCTGGCACCATCAGAGTGTGCCCAGAACAGGCTCCAGGTGAGCATCCGCACCCTTTGGGAATAGGAGAGCAGCCGTGCTCCAGGGCAGTGAGAAGGGTGCACAGAACTGAGCTAATCCCAGGCATCGTCCTTCCCATCTCCTCACCCATTCACAAGTACCAGGTGGGTTGGTAGGTGTTTGGACCACATCCAGGAATAAGAAGGACCCATGACTGACCTTGAATAGCTTTGAGTCCAGCTGGGAAGACAGGCACACAAACACATTGTTGCAATGTAGTACAACAAATGATATGCTACCAATGTAAATGCATGAAAAATGGAGGCACAGTTATGTCTGGGGGTGGGGCTCGATCAGGGAAGTTTTCACAAGAGAAACTTTTATAATGGGCCTTGGAGGATGCAAGAAGTTTGCAAAGTGAGAGCAGAAGAAGCCAGGAGGGTTTGTGGTGGTGAAGGAAGAGTCTTGGATTTGGAGTCAGAGGCTTGGTTCCTGTCCCAGCTCTGCCATTGACTATCCTTGTGATTTTGAGCAAGTCACATGATCTCCGTGAACCTCAGTGCCTGTATCTGTAAAGTGGGAGTTATTCTAACAGTTACCTTTGAAGGTGGTTGGGGACAGTCAAGTTAGATAGCGCTTTTGAAAGTACTTTGTAAACTGTAAGCAAAAGGATCAATTCTTAGCTCCTGGGAATGTCTGGGGAAGCGATAAAGATATCCTGAGGGAAGACAAATCCTTATGCTGGGCTCAAGCTCATGGCCTCTGTCCCAGGAGGCCAGTAGGGCCCCGGTTTGTCCAATTCTGGAACCTATTTCTTTCTTTCTTTCTTTCTTTTTTTAATTGATTTTTTACAGAGAGTAAGGGAGAGGGATAGAGAATCAGAAACACTGATGAGAGAGAAACACTGATCAGCTGCCTCCTGCACACTATCCACTCGAGATGTGCCCGCAACCAAGATACATGCCCTTGACCATAACTGAACCCGGGACCCCTCAGTCCGCAGGCTGATGCTCCATCCACTGAGCCAAACTGGCCAGGGCTGGAACCCATTTCTGAGACACAGGAAGGCCAGTGTACCTGCAGCTGTGATGGAAGACCTACGGATCGTACGCTGTCTGAAGTCCGAGGCCTGTTGCACCTGGAAAGCCCTCAGATCCTCCTCATCCAGGGCGATGTCCCCGAGGAAGGCAGCTAGAGGGAAAAGAAGAGGCCAGGTGCTGAGTGAATCCTCCTACCCAGCACTGATAGCCCCAAACCTGTGGGCACACCCAGCCTCCATACAATTTCACTCCTCACCCTGAGGAAGGAGGATAGTGGGGGCTGACTTGGGATCTTTTGGGAGACTCATGCTTCCTTTTTAGTTGGGATCACAGCAGAACTGATGCCCAGCCCCTAGCAGAGCTTTAGCTCCATGAAGACAGTTATGCCATCTATTCCTTCGTTCTTTTGCAAATACTTAGTAAGTAACCACTGTGGGCCAAGCACCGCTCCAGTGATTAGCAAGACAGATGAGATCTCTGCTTGTGTGGAGCTGACCTTCAACAACATGCATGACCTCTGTGAACCTCAGTGTCTGTATCTGTAAAGGGGAGTTGTCCTAAACAAATACTGAGTTTGAGAATTCCAGATGGTGGTGGGTGCTATGAAGGAAATAAAAGGTCAGATGATAGGGTCTACTTTATGGACCCATAACCTTGACCCTGTGCTGAGCATGTGGTAATCACTCCACAAATGCTGTGTCAATTATAATGAGGGGAGATAGGAATAAAAAGTTGGATAGAACTTTAGGAAGACTGGGACACGTGATGGGAGCTTCCCAGCCAGGAGGAAAAGGATTAATAGCTCAAATGACTTCAGTTCAGTTTCAGGGTCCCCTCTGGAGGAAGAACATACTGGGGAGAAGGAGCTCCCAGTGTTTCTGGAGAGATGGGCTAAACAGTCTATCTGCTTTTTGAGAAATCAGGAGCAAGAGGAAACAGGCTACAGAGTTGAGCGTTCTGGAAGGAGCTCAGATGTGAGCTTCACACAGGGCTAGGGTTGTGGGGGAGGAGGTGCAGGAGGCGGAGCAGAGGGCAGTTTCCCTACAGCTCCACCCTGGCAACATCTGCTTCTCATCCCAGTGCTACACGAGCCTGGTGGGTAGCATGACACAAGTTGTTTTAACCTTGAGGCCTTGCACACACACAGGTTTCTCCTCCCCAGATGGCCAGCCAGGTGGACACACACACATACACACACACACGCACGCACGCACGCACGCACGCACGCAATCAAGACACACGGGGTTGGTGCTCCTGCAGACACAGGATGACATCCACATCCATGCCATTAGAGACAGAGCTCCTCAAATTCACAGAAACACCCCTGCACACATGACCAGTGCCCACATGTCCCTGAAAGATGAATGGCACTGGGTAATGTTGGTCCGGGTGAAGCATCTCGTTGCTTTGGGCCAGCAGACACGTGCTCACAGATCCACACTCTTCTGCAGATATGACCTAGAGCTGGATCAGCAGAGTGTGGGCGTGACTTGAGCAGTTGTCGAGGTCAGTTCTCCCTTTTACAGAAAATGAGGCCCAAAAGGGAAATGATTTATCCAAGACCATGCTGATGGACACTAGACAGGTAGGATTTATAATTCAGGCCTCCTGGTTCCCAGTTCAGTGCGTACTGCACTCAAGGTCATTACTTTTGTAAAACCCATAAATGTAAATACATAGACACAAAAACAGACACTCAGACACACACACATCCACCAAAAAATACACACACGGTCACAGACAGTCCCAAAAAACACACACGCACAATTTCCAGCACACACAAACCGACTGTTAATTCTCAACTCACTGAGCCAGTAACAGTAGCGATAATGATGCCTGTATACATCATGTAAATGTCGAAATTTGTGTGGTGTTTTCCAGTTGACAAAGTACTTTCACATTAATGAATTCATTTAATCCTGGCCCACCCAGTACGTGTCCATTAAGCCATACTCCACCCATGCATTTGCCTAGGAATGTCCCATTACAAACTCATGGAGAGATAATCTCCCTGACTTAATGTTTTTTAAATTATTTTTTAAGTATATTTTATTGATTTTTTTTTTACAGAGAGGAAAGGAGAGGGATAGAGAGTTAGAAACATCGATGAGAGAGAAACATCGATCAGCTGCCTCCTGCACACCTCCTACTGGGGATGTGCCCTTGACCGAATAGAACCTGGGACCTTTCAGTCCACAGACTGACGCTCTATCCACTGAGCTAAACCAGATTTGGGTTCATTATTTTTAAAAAAATATATCTTTATTGATTCAGAGAGGAAGAAAGAGATAGAAACATCAAGATGAAAGAGAATCACCGATCGGCTGCCTCCCTCCTGCCCCCAACTAGGGATCAAGCCCACAACCTGGGCATGTGCCCTTGACCAGAATCGAACCTGGGACCCTTCAGTCCATAGGCCGGTGCTCTATCCACTGAGTCAAAGCTAACCTCCTTGACCTTAGAGATCAGAATACTTGGGCCTAAAAGGAGAAATGACTTGTCCAGAATCATCAGCCCATAAATGACCCAATATCTCCTCCACCACATGGAAAAGATTCTCTTATTTAAAATGCTACCCCTGCCGAAACTGGTTTGGCTCAGTGGAACCTGGGGACTGACAGGTCCCAGGTTCGATTCCAGTCAAGAGCATGTACCTTGGTGGCGGGCACATCCCCAGTAGGGGGCGTGCAGGAGGTGGCTGATCGATATTTCTGGCTTTCTATCCCTCTCCCTTACTCTCTGTAAAAAAAAAACAACATATATATATATATATATATATATATATATATATATATATAATATATGTTGTTTTTTTTTAATGCTACCCCTGGCTCAGCAACGGATGGGACAGCAACAGAAGACATGGGATGGGAGGTACATCCCAAGGGATCAGTGGTGAGTTTCACAGGCCCTCACAGGCCACATGAACACCCCCAGACACTGCGCTTCCAGACTCATGCACCCACACCCATGGACATCACATGTGGCTGGACATTTAGACTCCTCTTTGGACATAGCAACAAAGAGCAAGGTCTTTGGAGTCAGGCAAATCTGTCTTTGAATCCTAACTTGGCTACTTCTGTCTGACAAGTCATATAGACTCTTCTGAACCTCAATTTTCTCTTATATTTAGAAGAGCTAATAGAAGAATCTATCTCCTAGGATTTATTGACATGAAAGAAGGCATGTAAATGAAGCACTCAGCACAAAACCCAGAGCATAGTAAGCACCCACTAAATGGACACTGTTAATATTACCCTAATAACAATCCCATAAACTCCAGTTCAGCTCTCCACTTTTTGAGGGAACACTGGTTCACCCACAGGGGCCTCCTGGCTGAGTGAAGCCCGAGTGCTTAGAACTGGGCTGGCCTGTGGGACTAGAGCAGTGAGGAGGCCAGTGGAAGGCTGGACAGGCCCTGGGCTGGCCACAGAGCTCGTCTGCATAGCCAGTGCCCTGGGGTGGGGATGTTATGACTGAAGAATGCGTGGGAACTGTGGGAGTGGGGACAGATGAGGTGGGCAGGAGAGCCTGATGGCCAGGAGCTAGGCCTGAAGGCCCTGTCCATTTGAGATCCTCACTGGGGACTCTAGGAAATCTGGATGCTGGGGAGTCCAGGACTCTCCTCCTTTTATGGGAAAAAGCCCTAGAGTCAAGGTCTGGATAATAGTTGTTTTCAACATGGAATCGAAAGTTTTTGTTTTGTTTCCTGGCTGTAAACAAGCTAGGAGCACTCATGGCTGCTCCATCACTAGATCTCAGGAGTTGGAGAGAAGAGAGCCCACTGGACCCCATGGACCTATCTCTCAGGTTGGCCTCTTGACTTTACAGTCTCTTTTTTTGCATTTTAATTTCTTTCTTGGTTAAGGTATTACATATTTGTCCTCATCCCTCCATTACCTTCTCAAACCCCACCCCCAACTTTACAGTCTCTTCCTCTGGGGTGTGGCAAGGCACCTCTTTAGGAGGGAATGGAGAGGAGCTGTCTGGTGAGATGAAACCCCAACACTATATGTACTGGACATACACAGGTCCATCACAGAAATGCAAGCTTCTAGCTGGGACAAGGCATGTTCAAGTTCGCACAAATGTTTGTACTTAATCACAACTGTCCACTATGCACAGGGGCATATTTGCACACACGTGCACTCGGGAGTACACACATGGATAGTTGAAGAGAAAACTTGCCCACAAACCAGGGCACATCGACAAACGTGCAAAAACACACTCAACCACTTTCCTGTGTTAGCCCTAGTATTTTCGTGCACGCAGATAACTGTATGTGCATGCCCCACTTCCTATGCCATGCCATCGAAGGAGAAGGGCGTATTTAGAAATAGTGTGTGTGGGAGATAGGTAGGTCGATTAGTCGATTCCTCTGGATATCCTTAGGAGGTCCTTAGTGGCCTGAGGAATAACATATTCTACTCCTCCCTCTTCTCCCCCAAATCTCTGGAGAAACAAGACTATTTGAGAGTTCCTTCTCCCTGGGGAGTCCCAATGGCTCCCCTCTCTCTGGAGCCCAGGGAGGTTGTAAGTCTTTTCCGCCTCCCTTGGGGCACATAAAAGAGAAGGTGACTCAGGGGGCAGGGGCACAAGTGGGTAGGTGATTCATTCCCAGTGTCTGGAGGGGGAATGTGGTCTGGCAACAGAAAAGATTGCAGCATCCTAAGCTTGGAACCTATTCCTCTGAGGCTGGGCCACGAGGCTTCCAGGGTGAGGGTGGTGATGAGGGCTGGTGAGCTAATGGCCCACCTCACCTCCCAAAGCAGACCTTTGAGCTGCCAGGTGAGGCTGAAGGAAGGCCCTCGCTGGCTAGGGAGCAGTCTTATGGTCTTCCCTGCTTACGGAAGCAACTGGGTCCCAATTCCTGCCTCCAAGTCTCTCCCAGCGCCCTGCCAAGTCACTCAGGCAGCAACGTGGAGCTGGGTATCTCGGGCAAGGACCCCCTTGATGGTCTGGCAACCTAACATAGACAAAATCAGGACTTGCAATCTCCCTGGGCAAGAGTGTGTGAGCAAAAGAGGGAGGGGGGACGGTGCTCAATGAAACCAGCTCCTAGCAACACACACACATAAAGACCAGCTCAGTGTCCTGCCTATTACTCTGGTTTTGCCCAGAAGATCCAGAAACCTCTTCAGGGCATGAAGGGTCTTAATTTTGCCCTTACTGCAGAGTTGTGTCTGCAGTAAGGTCAAATTGTGTTGTGTCTGACAGTAATAGCAAGAGGTGACCTCAGATGAAGCAGTCTAGCTATCCTGAGAGATCGCAGCATCAATGGGGCTTTCATTCTTGGTCCTCCGTGTGCAAAAAGAAGGAGCAGGAAGAGGAGAGACCTGGGGAGGGTCATGTGAGCAGGGGTAAGCAGGCACATCAGGTGCATCCCAAGGAAGGACAGGCATACCTTGGAGATATTGCAGATTTAGTTCCAGACCACCGCAATAAAGTCAATACCACAATAAAGCGAGTCATGCGAAAACTTTGGTTTCTCAGGGCATATAAAAGTTATGTTTACACTATATTGTAGTCTATTAAGTGTGCAATAGTGTTGTGTTTAAAAATGTACATACCTTAATTAAAAATATTTTAATACTAAAAAATGCTAACAATCATCTGAGTCTATTGGGAAAATGGCACTGATAGACTTGCTTGACATAGGGTGTCACAAACTTGCAATTTGTTAAAAACACAATATCTGCAAAGCCCAGGAAAATGAGGGATGCCTGCAGAGCCACCTCCAACCTGGAGGTCAGGGATCAGAGGGAGCAAGAGGCAGGCTCTGGCAGGAGAAACAGATCAAAGAGCCGGGGGACCTGAGGTTTGAGGATGTGGGTGTGGGGTCTTAAGGATTCTGGCAGGAGGCAGGACTATACCAGTCACACCCAGGAGGGAGGCCTGATCTGACCCTGATTCTTGGCCTTGTCAGATTCTTGGGCCCTCTCAGCCATCCTCAGGCCTGGCCCAGCTCCCCACCAGCCTCACTTCACCCTGGTGTAGAGCTTTCTCCAGAACCCTTGTTTGAAGTTCCAAGTCAGCCAGCCCCACCCTAACATGAAATCTGAGACTGGGGATAAAGCCCTCAGCCTCCGGATGCTCTGAAAATCACTCCCAACTTCTAACTAGTAGTGAAATATGTCAGATTGACTTCCTACCCATTCTTTAAATCCTTGCTCCAGCCTGCCTCCTCCATGAAGACGCCCAAATCTTCCCAGCCTGCTCTGCTCTCCGTTTCTTCACCACCACCACCACCACCATACCAAGCTGCGGAGGGGCAGGGAGCTCCTTGAGCCTTTAGCGTCTTTCCCGCCAAAGTAGCACACACATATCTTGGCTTGTGCTGTTGATTACTTCCCCATGTATTGTCCCCACTGGACAGCAAGGTCCTTGAGGGCAGGGGCCATGCCTGACATTTCTCTGTGTCTCCTACAACTTTAAGCCCAGAGCCTGACACATATTAGGCATTCAGTAAATGTAGATCAATTGAGTAAGTGACAAAAAAGAGAATCAGGGGGACACTCACTTTTCCTGAAAACTAAGCCAATCTGCTAAAAAAAAAAAAAAAGTGAGAGTGTGGGACACAGAAAACCGAGTAGACAGCCAACATTTATTTAGTGCTTATTTATTATTTGTTTAGTGTGTGTTAAGGTGTAATAAGTGTTTTTTTATATATGTCCTCATATTTACCCCCTTATCACCAACTCTGCAGAGAGGTGTACCGTCAATTCCATTTTACAGGTGAGAAAAGTGAAGTTCACAGATGCTAATTAACATCCCCAAGGTGTAATACCTCATGAGTTGAGGATCTAGGATTGACAGCTAGGTCTGCCTGCCCACGCTCTGTCCACTTAGCCTCACGCCCACTCGAAGCCCAGTGACAAAGATGAGAGCTAACTCCGCGGTTTACCCACAGTTTAGCAATGGTGGAGGAAGAAGGGCAGAGGGATTTGATTTCTCCTCTTCCCACAGGAAGGGGTTCCTATTCTGCAGTTTTCTGTGATCCATTCACCCAAAGATGAGTCCCCAGGGTCAGGACTCCAGTAACCTGCCACCCTCCCACCCCTTGCGCCACACACAGGCACTCCTAGAAGTCCAGGAGCTGTGCCACTCACTGCCTCTAGCTCTGGCTATTTGGAGGAAGGCTGAAGTCAGAGGCAGGAAGTCAAGGAAAGGTTCTGATATCTTATGCCCTATATGTTCTCTTGTCCCAAGCAGCCTTCAGGGTCATGAGATCTGGCAAATAGCCGGAGTTCCTGGCCATCTGGTCACTACTGGGGCAGGACCTCTCTGGGCCTAGCAGGAGTGAAGAGGTTATATAGAGTCTTCATGGACAAAGAAAACACACACACACACACACACACACACACACACACACACACACCAGGCCCTGACCTCAGCTAATAACTCTCTCCAGGGTCTATGGCCTGAGAGAGCTGATAGGCAGTGTCTGAGTTTTCTGTGTTTCCCCGCAGCTGGGCCTTGGTGGGAGCTCCTGGCACACAGGGGCAGAGGTAAATCCCCTTCTGCCCTGGCTTCTCTGACTTTGACAGCTGTCTTCTCGGCCCCAGAAAGGCTGCTGTGCTGGTGGGGACTCCTGAAACATCCAGGGATCATGATTTCAGAGGATCCTTTGAAAAACCTTCTTCCACTTGGGCTGGGTGGGGGGCCTCAGAAGACCTGCTCCTTGGAGATGCAGGCCATCCTAAACTCGGGACCCAGGAGACAGATGTGCATTCCCAGGGCAGCCCAGACAGACAGGCTGGAAAACATCAGTGTCCTAGAGCCAGAGACTAGGGAGAAGTTCTCTCTCTCTCTCTCTCTCTCTCTCTCTCTCTCTCTCTCTCTCTCTCGTTTGGCCAGAAAAGTTTCCTGCAGGAGGAAAAGCTCCTTGGCTGCAGGTTTCTCTCAGGATCCAGGGAGCTTGCCCCCAGGAATTCTCTAGGAAGACAAGAGGCATCGGCTTCCACAAACGGCCCAAAAGTTCAGTCTTAAAAGTCCCCCAAACTTCCCCTCCCTCTTTCCCTCCTTCTTTTGTTCCCCACAGCATTGCCAACCAGGCAGCTCCAGCATTCCCACACCGGACCGTCCTCCCCCCACCCGAACCCCCGGCAGCTCGCGCCTCCTGGCCCGGCCGGCCCCCGCCGGCCCTCGCGCCCCGAAGGCCGCAGGATGAGGGACGCCTACCCGCCTTGCAGGGGTCTTTGTAGTTAAGGGGCTCCGAGTCGTCCTCCTCGCCCAGGTCATAGGTGTAGTCGGCCAAATCCAGCGGGCGGCCGGGGCGCGGGATCAGCAGCAGCCCGAGCAGCAGCGGCAGCGGCAGGCGGGCCACGCCGGGCATGCTGGCGGCGGCGGCGGCGGCGGCGGGTCGCGCTCGGACGCGGGAGCGGGCGAGGGGAAGCGGAGCGCTGTAGGCGAGGGGGAGGCGCTCCCCTCCCCGCCCGCCGCTCTCCCCGCCCGCCGGCTCCCCCCGCACTCCCCACCGCTCTCCTTCCCTGCGCCCGCCGCCCTCCTTCCTGTCCCCCGCCCCTCGGCCGCCCGCTCCGGCCCGCTCCCTCCTCCAGCCTCTCGTTTGCTCCCTTCCCTTCTTTTTCTCCTTCCTTCTCTCCCTCCCTCCGTCACCCGCCCCCCTTTAGGGAAATGAGCTCGCTGGGGGGCGGGTTTTCAACCGGAGTCCGGCCCCCTTGGAGCTGGGGCCGCGAACCGCCAGCCCGCCCCGGCCCCGCGCCAGCCCGGGCGGGGGAGGCGAACTGCGGGCCCACGCTGGGAAGGGACTTGGGGGGCCGGGCGCGGGCCCTGGAGGGGTGCGGGTCGGGGTGCCGGCGGCGACCGCCCCCGCCAGCTGCCCTCTAGCGGTGTTTCTCCGTGCGCGCCCTGCCCGAGCTGCTCGCGGTGCGGGACACGTTGTCAGGTCGCTCGCGCCGCCTCTTCCTCGCTATCCCTGGGTCTCTGCCCTTGCTTCTCATCCTGCGTCTCTCAGTCCTTTCTCGGATCCTCGCTCTCTCCCATCCTCGGTCCCTGTCCCTAGAGTTCTCTCTCGCCCTCCTTCGGGAGACACCACTGGAGGGCGCCTAAAGCCCGTGGATCGCTCCCCGAGCCCTCTCCCACCATCCTGGGATGGAGACTCCTCGGAAAGCCCCCTTTGCTCGCCAAGACCCTGTCCTTCCCCTAGCCCGCCCCCACCAAGAGCAGGACCAGGGTTGTGGGACTAGAGAGGAGGAACACCATTTATTTTTCAATCAGGCTGCTTTATTTTTGTGTGATAGTTTGTTCCTGGCCCTTCAGTCACCCCTAGTAGCCACCTCTCCCAGGCTGGCTGCCACCTCTCCTTACAGTTCCTTACTCCAGGGCCAGTCCCTATGGTGTAGCAGGAGCAGCTTCCTGCCTGTTTTTCCAAGACCCTTTGCTCACGGATCTTTCCTGTCCCTTTTGGGGGTCTGCAGGCTCTGTGAAGCAAAGAAACACTGTTTATCATGTGAGGAAGAAGGGTTGGGGGGAGGGGGGCTGAGAATGTCTGTGATCTCCCTAAGTGACAGGCCTCAATGGATCCCCCTGTGCTAGGTCAGCTGACAGGGCAAGGTGGCCAAGCCTTCCTTTGGCACTGATTCTCGGGTGCTCTGGTGGTCACACCTGCTCACCTGAAGGGCCTAGATGTAGTAGAGGGGCACCTCGCCACACAGGGTGCTCATGGTGGGGCCAAGGAAGTCCAGATTCCTGGAGGACTCTGAGCCAGGGTCATGACCCTCCGCCTGGCCCAGCTCAGAGTGAGACACTGCAGACTTGACCTGGAAAGAACACCCGATTTGGAGCGGAGCGTGGGAACTGAGTTGCTGTCTTACTGGAGGCCCTTCAAGTGAGATCTCAGGTGTGCCGACGACCTCTCTGACCAGTAAAGAGGGGGCTATACTGGCGTAAGAAGCCCCCAGGTGGTATGTGGGTTCAGCAGCTTGGTGGTGGATGGTGTGGCAGGAATGGGGCATAGGTAGGGAAGGTGTAGTGCAGGTGAGTCTAGCGAGGGGCACTCACCTGGCAGCCTACCAGGAGTCGTGCTTTACAGGTGACAAATAGCCATCATCTCAAGTGTTCCTCCCAGCGGTCCTGGGTGGGAGACAACCGCTCCTCATCCTCGCACTCACCTGGAGGTTCTGGAGCTTCCTAGTGAGAGCCTCGAGGCTGGGGATGCTCTCTGGAGCCATCTTCATGATGTAGCAGCAGGTTCCCGGGGCTGGCTTGTAGGCAATCAGGAGCTGGGCACAGGAACCCAGAGTTCATTCAGGAAGGCCCTGCCTTGCTCATTCTCTAACACTTCTCCTGGGTCCTTTCCCTCTAGGTTGGGCACAGGCAGGAGCCATGCTGAAAGCTGGGATGCAGGCATACCCAGGGGAGGCAAAAGGACTGGGGGCTGAAGAGAGATGGATTTCTTTGAAGTATCACAGCTGGATGGGTCTAGGGGAATCTTGTCATTGGTCCGCCAGGCCCAAGGTCAAGAGGTCTAGGCATACCCACCCGTTGGTAGTCATACACTACGATGCCAGTGGAGCCAATGAAGAAGGTGGCAGTGGTGCCGGCACGCTCACTCAGGGCCAGGCGTTGCTGGGCTTCCGGTCCTGCAATGCTCATCTCCAGGACCTGAGGGAGGGCATAGTGCTGCCTGGCATTCCTCTTTCCCCACTTGTCTCTTTGGTACTGGGGCCCATCCTCAGTCCTCTGTACTCCAACTAATTCCTTCTTCCCTGACAGCTCAGAGAGGCTGAGGGGAACCAGGTGCTGGAGGGACCAGGCCTCCCACCATGGGGCAGAGGCAGGGGCCTGGTGGAAAAGCCCAGGCCAGGTTTGCCACCCTGTTCCTGCCTCTGTCCTTCCACAAGGTGTCCTTTGCCCTCTCCTGTCATTTCTCTTGAGCAGTTTGCTGTCTGCCCATCGCACCTCGCAGACATGTCCTGTACTGGCTGCCCACCCCATCCTAGGCCTGCTCACCATCTCAGTATGTTTCTGGCTCATGTGAAGGCCCATGAGCAGGGCCCCTACAATCACCACGACGACAAGGACCACCACCACGACCACGATGAGAAGGCGTTTGAGGTGCACAGGGCAGCAGGGGATCCGGAACCGGCCCTGGGGGGCTGCTGAGTAGTCCTGATGTGGGAGGGCAGGGAGGAGACAGGTGCGAAGTCATGAGGATGCTCCCTCTCCTCCCTGCACAGGTTGAACACCTTCCCACAGCCTGCCAGGGCGGGGCCACCAATGCTATGAATGTGGAGAGGAGGGATGAAGAGATCAGAGAAGACTTCCTGGAAGAGGTGCCCTGGATTCCAAATAAATTCATAGATGGTTAGAAGTGAGGTTTCGCTTGGAGAGATCCAGGAGAGCCTTTTCACCAGTCATATCTCCTGCTGTTTCCTCCAGACCCCTAGCACCTCAGCCATGCCCATTCCCTCTCCATTCCCCCAAATAACCCATGTTCTCCCACACCTCCATGCCTTTATAAATACCACCCTTCTTCCCGCAGTGTCTTCCTCCTTCTGCACCTGGGAGCTCCTACTTGTTCTGGAGCCAGCTCGAATGCCATTTTCTCTGTGGAGCCTCAAGTGATGTCTCCCTACTCAGTGTCCTCTTCAGCTCTTCCCACTCATATTGGAATCACTAGCAGCCACGTCTGTTTCCCCCGGGGATTCTGTCTTTAGTGGTTGACGTCCCGGCCCTGACTTAGCACAGTTCTAGCTTGGTTGGGTACATGAATTTGGATGAGGAAACAGGTTGGAGGCGGCAGGGCCCACCACATCCATGCACCCACACATGATCACACTCACCGGTGGGCTCTCCATCAAGACCTCTTTGCTGCCCACATCCATCTTGCTGCAGGCACCTTCCCCTCCTCAACTCCCAAATGGGACTAGGGTCTTATATGTGCCAGTAGGGCGAGGGAACAGGGGTGAAGGACCGGCCCTTATCTGCCAGCCAAGTCCTTGGCTTTGAAGCCTGTTTGTTCCTGGCCCTCTAGCACCAAGGCCCTGATAAGCCAGCTGCAAGAGCGCCCAAGGGCCCTTGGCCCTGGCACATGAGTCCTCTTGGCCCCAGCAAGAGCAAAGCTGGGTGAGCTGAGAAAACTTGTCCTTGGGTAATCTGTGCCTCTCACGATGGGTGTCTTCCTGGTGTGCCTGCCTTTCTAGCTGGCACCTGCCCTTGAAGTCCTGTGGCTCCCACTGTTTTCCTGCCAGGCTGAACCGCTCAGGAAGCCAAGAGCCTGCCGCAATGGGAAGTCCATCACTTTCCGCAACAGAATTTCCCCCAAGCAGGGATGAGCTCCAGAGTGGGGAGCAAGGAGATAGTGTCTGTGGACCCAGAGGGGACATGGCTGAAGGAATCGGTGTGGGGGCTCATGAATGGTTCATAAATTCTCTTGGAGCGTCAGATTTTCATGTGAAATATTCTACATGCCTCCCTGTCACCCACACTTCTGTATCTAACCTCAGACTTGCCCCTAGCCATTCTTTTCTGAATTCTGAATACTCTTATCTCCTCTAGTGACAAATGCTTATGTACTAACCTGAGGATTTTCTCCTTTTTTAAAAAAAATATATATATTTTATTGATTTTTTACAGAGAGGAAGAGAGAAGGATAGAGAATCAGAAACATCAATGAGAGAGAAACATCAATCAGCTGCCTCCTGCACACCCCCCACTGGGGATGTGCCTGCAACCAAGGTACATGCCCTTGACTGGAATCGAACCCAGGACCCCTTAGTCCACAGGCGATGCTCTATCCACTGAGACAAACCATCTAGGGCTAACCTGAGGATTTTTATTCTTTGCTATTGGTTAGTTTGTTACTTGCATTTATTTTATGCTAAATGTATACCTGGGTCATAAGTTTTTGTTTCTTCAATTTCTTCTGGGATGTCTTTTTTTATTCTGTGCAACCTTCTCTTGCAGTTCAGGGACAGCTGCTCTTTTTCAGTAAGCTCATCTCACTGTGGCAGGGAGAGCTCACCTAAGGGTTCCTCTGCCTAGGAGCTCTGTGAGGTCTGCACCCCCTCTTGGGTGCTTTGTTCACCTGGATATGCTCAATGACCAGAGAATGTACTTTGAAACCCTGCGGTTCAACATTACTCTCTTCATCTTTAAGCTTGTGCAATAAAAATTCAGTACTCCTTTTGGACCACTGACGCTGTGTCCAGCCCCACTGTTTGGATTGGGCACACCTATCTACTCCAACATTGTAACCACGGAATGGCACACACTGCTTCTGTCAAGTGACATCCTTTAGATACTTGATGGCTTTTTGATATTCATACCCTTCTTGGTGGTGGGAGTAGTTTCGTGAGCATTTTAAAAGTGAACATGAATCCCTGGCCAGGTGGCTCAGTTGGTGGGAGCGTCATCCCATACACCAAAAAAGGCTGAGGGTTCAATTCCCTGTCGGAGCACATACCTAGGTTTCAGGTTTAATCCTGGTCGGGGCATGTATGATGGATCGATATTTCTCTCTCTTTCTCTTTCTCTCTCTCTCTCTCTCTCTCTCTCTCTCTCTCTCTCTCTCTCTCTCTCTTTTTCTCTCTCTCTCTCCCCCCACCCCTCTAGCTAGAATCAATAAAAATGTATCTTCAGGTGAGGATTAAAAAAGAAGTGACCATGAAGATGTGAACCTTTTGATTTGCGTGATTTAGTGGGGTCTTCTGTGTCAAGTGAATGGCAAGCCATTGTCATAGATCCAGCTGAAGGCTTTTAACAGCAGATTCCATGCCAGACACTGCCTTCTTGCACCCAGACAAGCATGTACAGGCTGGGTGTGGTGACCGATGGATTCAAGCTCCTCATCCTTGCATCAGCCCACTTGCTTGGTGCTGCCATCACTCTTCCTCCCTGCACTCTTTTTATAACTTCTGATCCTAAATCTGCCCTGAGAACATTTCTCATTCCAATGGGATTTACTTTGTGGACCTTCCTCGTCTATCCTTCTTTATCTCTTGTTTTCTATTCTTTCCCCAAAGCCATCTCTGTTGCTTCATTATGCTAAACCAAGTCTACTAATGGTGGCTGTTAGGGTCGCCAAAGGAGGAACGAACAAGGTGAAAAGGGGTAAAGAATTATGAATTTATTAGGTCATTGCGATACCAGATGGACTGAGCCCCAAAATGATGCCAGCCACTAAAGACTGGGAATCAGAGGTTTTTAAAGGACTCTAGGTCGTCTTTTTCTGGGCTGAGAATTCTCTGTGTAGGTCCAGATTCTGGGAAACTTCAGAGGAAAGAGGTAATGGTCTTAGCAAATAGAATGTGTTCTAATGGTATGTCCATTGTGAAGCCTAAAGGTCAGTTCCCAGGGAAGGACCTATCGATTTGATTCTTTGATCAGACCTAACATTGGCATCCTTTCTCTCAGGTTGCTCTCTACTGGCTGGGCCAGGGGCACCCTAAGGCGCCTTCACCTCTAAACTTTCATGAGAGTGTAAGTCTGAGCCCACACCTTGCTCCTCTCTTGGTCTCACTCCCTTATCTTCCTTGTAATGTAACTCCAATAGTTCACCCCAATTTCTGACCTATGCCTGGAGGCTTCCTCACACTTGGCCCTGCTGTTTGATCATGAGCAGACTCCCAACTCTTCAGCCCTGGCAGGTTCTTTGTCCCCACAAGGGCCTCCACTTCCCTCGGAGGCCTTTAGCCTCCAGGTTGCACAACTGCATGGCATCTGAGTTGAGAGCCCCTGAGAAGCAAGGGTAGGAGGAAGAGACAAGGAAGGAAATGTTTGCTTCCACCACCCTCTTCACCCCCCACCTACTTTAAATATTTGCCTAACCCTCTAGCAACAAGTGTCCTGGGAGGCAAGAACAATGGGGAGGGGGCCTGAGGGGAGCAGGGAGGATCCTCTGGACTGTGTGAGGCCTCAGCTGTGTGCAGGTGCCAGATGCAGGAGAGAGCTGTTTGCAGTGCCCACCCCAGCCCATCCCCAGGGCTCCTGCTCCCATTCCCAGTTGTCCTGGCAACACAGGGATTGATGGGCCAACTCACACATACTGGGCTGATGCCTGGTGGGCAGCAGGCCAGTGGGAGAGCCAAGGATAACTGCAAGCATCTTGGGGTCCCTGCGGGCATCTCTGGGGGCTGCCTTGCCCAGCTTTGGGGCTTGTTCTGAGTAGGTGCTGTGTGTAGGGCTTGTTATTATCACTGGATCAGGGAACCAGGGCTCTTTCTTGGAGAGAAGCCTCTGTTCTTGGGGCCTCAAGTCTTCCCTGCAGGCTGCCCTCAGGCTGTATTTCTCATAAGCTTTACAGATTTTTCCTTCTTTTTCTCTCTCTTGGTTATTTATTTTTGCCTGTTTGAAAGTTGGTAAGGAAAGATGCCCTCCAGTTTCATGAAGCAAGTTCAGATGCTGGCACCAACTGGATGGAGGTCTTGGGAACCTTGGAGAAAGAAGGAGGTAGAGACATAGCTGTTCTCTTGGCACCCCCCCCACTCCCACCCCAGCCCAGCCCTCTGCTGTGGCCTTCTCATCTCTTGGCCTTTCCTTAGGCTGTTTCTCTCTCCTGGAAAGCACACCGTCAATGTGTCTCCTACTCTCTGAATACCGCCCACCCTAAAAGGCCAAGCAAGAAGCAATGACACCCATGCTGTGACCTCACCGCCGCAGCCCATGGTGCCTCACTCCTCCTCCGAAACCTCTCAGCCTCCCTGCTGCACATTCACTTGCCTCTTAGCACGCACTGTTGTTGTCACTAGCTGTGCACTGATGTTCTCATCAGCTAAGTGGGTGCCTTTATCTTCCAACCTGGCTGCCAGCCATGTGACCAGCCCTGAGATCCAGTGTTCCTGAAGCTTCCTTGTACCTGCTGCAGAGCAAGCAAGGAGCAGGCACTCAGCCACAGTCAATGATAAAACTGTCCTCACCAAACATGAAGGGGTTCCTGGCAAGAAGTCAATGGTTCATTCCTTCAGTATGTGAAGGTCTCAGTGCCTCACTGACCAGCTCTCAGACCCTGAATGAGACGTTCTGCCTTTCTAGACTTTAGAGTGTTCATCTGTGAAATGGGACTAGTATGCCTGTCCTGTCCTCCTCTCCAAGCTGATGTGAGAATACAATGACATCATGATGGGGAAATCCAATTGTCACAATTACCATTATCTTTACCTCTCAGGGAGCCTCTTCGCACTAGGTAAGAGTAGGACCCAGCCTCCCCCTTTCTGTGTGTCTCTGGGTTAAAGCCTCCAAGGGTGGTGAGAGTGGAGACCCCCACGTAGCCACTCTGTGTGTGTGTGTGTCTCCCTTTTCCCTCCTTCCAGCTGCTCAGCTGCAGGGGCAGAACAGGATTCACTCTGCTCTTTGTGTCCTGGGCAGAGCTGTGCCAGGGACAAGCAGGGTGGTTGCCCAGCTGCCCCAGCCATCCTCCCCACCCCCATTGCTTGTCTTCCCAGAGCTGGCATGGGGAGGGCAGCATGGGCAGATGGACAAGCAGTAGCAAGTGGGCATCAAAGGGCAGGGGCATCCCTGACATGGACTTAAGCTCAGACCAGACAATCCCCTGCTGTCAGAGGCGGGGACAGCTGGGGAAGCATCTTAAACCCAGTGATCTGATGTGGAAAGAGCAGACTGGGAGCCCAGCCACCTGACTTCCAGGCTCCCCTTGTCCTATACCTGGGAGTCTTTGGGACAGTCACCCCCAACATCACCATGTACACACACCCCTGAGAGGTACCATGGTTTAGAGCAGCAGTTCTCAATTTTTTTGGTTTCAGGATTCCTTAATACTCTTCAAAAGTATTGAGGACACCAAAGAGCATTTGTGTATGTGGGTTATATGTATGGATATTTACCATATTGATATTTACTGAGACATTTAAAATATTTATTAATGAATTAAATTAAAATAGCAATAATAAATCCTTTATATGTTTAACATAAAATTTTAAATGAAATTAACCATTTTATAAAGCAATATATGTATATGTGTATATATAGTGTGTGTGTATATATATATATATAGAGAGAGAGAGAGAGAGAGAGAGAACCAGAGAGAGAGAGAAGAAGAGAGAGAAAGTGTCAGTGTTTTACATTTATATAAATTTCTTTCATTTCTGGCTTAGTAGAAGATACATCAGTATCTTTGGAAAACTCTGGGGCACTTTGGGAAAGCATAAGGTGAAAAAGGCAAATAATGTCTTAACTTTGGTAGGAAAATTGTTTCGACCTCAAACAGCCCTTGAAAGGTTCCCAGGGGCCCCTGGGCCACCTGGCCCACACCTGGAATGGAAGAGTGACTGTGAACTCTGGAGCTGGGCAGAACCGGTTCAACCCCTGCTCTGTCGCTTTCTTCTTCTAGCACTATGAGCATCGCTTTTTTTTTTTTTAATCTGTAAAGGGGGGCTCGTAGCATCTATCTCAAAAGGTGGAGAGAGAGGGTTAAGTAAGTAGAGACACAACACATGGTAGGTGTGATAGCAAGCTTGGCTACTTTCCTCCTGGTTTGGGCCTCGTTTTCCTTATTTGTTAAACAAAGGTCTGCACTAGAAAACTTCCCAGCTCCAACAGGCCGTGGTTGTGTCGTGAGAAATATTCCAGAATTCCACACATTCCCACGCCAGCCCCAGTGACGACATTCCCCTTCAGCTCACACAGACACAAAGGCACATTCTGTGCACGAGCCGTGGAAACTCCTGTGAACACAACACAGGCCTGTCACCTATGACATGCCCATGAATCTGCTGAGAGGATGTGCCACAGAGGGTCAAGGCACACACCGGCAACACAGAGGCACACGGTTCCCTATGCGGAAATGCTCACAAGGGGATCCGTGCACGTGCCTGCAGAGACAGGTGTGCGCACACGCACAGTCATGCCGTCCTAGAGTATCCATGGACACTTCGCACGCATGCCCTGGCGCGCTGACGCTCTGGGTACCAGACACAAGCAGATGACCCAGAGAGAGCCAGCAGGGTATGCAGCACAAAGCAGCCAGGGCCGCAACCACTCCCTTCTTTGGCTACTCCCAGCCGGGACTCCCCCTCCGCCCTGCGCGCCCCCGCCGCCGCCGCAGTCCGCGGCCACCACAGCGCCTTCCGAGCCGCTCTCCGCGAGAATCAATCTAAGTTGATTCTCGGGAGCGAGCAGGGCTGGGGGAGTTCGGTCACCGCAGCGGCAGCCCGGCTCCTCGCTGCAGCAGGGGCTACCGGTGGCCAGGTGGTGCCAGCCCGCAGGGTGGCAGAGAGCGGCGGGGCAGAGCATCCGGTGGCCGGAGGCAGAGCTTGCAGGCAGCATGGCGGGGCTGCGCATCAGGCGGGGCTCCGGGCTCAGGCTGCTGGCGCTGTCCGCGCTTGGATTCTGCCTGATGCTGCAAGTCAGTGCCAAGAGGGCCCCCAAAGCGCCCCCCTGTCCACCCAGCTGCTCTTGCACCAGGGACACGGCCTTCTGCGTGGACTCTAAGGCAGTGCCCAGGAACCTGCCGGCCGAGGTCATCTCTCTGTGAGTGCCCAGCCCTGGCCCAGGGGGTGGTGAGCCAAGAGGGGAAGGACAGCAAGGATCACTCTGGGAGTGGATGGGGAGAACCCCCTTCCCCTGCTGCGGAGTGTGGGGACCAGGAGGAGTCCAGCGTAAACTCAAGATCAGCCAGGCAGGGACTTCTACAGTCACGCAGGCTCAGCAGCCATGGCTGGGGAAAACAGGATTTCGTGGCCAAGAATGAATCATCACCACCAGCAGCATCAATGAGACCTACTGTGTGCAGGGCTCTGGACTTGGAGTGGGGGGAGGGTTTGCTTACCCCAGCATGTGGGCCCTTGCCTGTGATGTCACATCAAGGGCAGAAAGGCTTCTAGTGTGTGTGGGGGTGGGGGTGGGAGGAAGCAGCAGGGGGGTGGTGGGAGGGAGATACACCCACACTGCACCCTGGCACGGGCAGATGCCTGTCACTGGTCTCGCCAGCCACTCTGCACCCAGCCAGTCAGACTGTCACTTGCAGCAGTGGCCTCCTGGGCCAGGTCGGCTGTGTGGTCCTTGAGAGCAGGATGCTAATCCCTATTCCCATTCGAGGACCCCTTTGCTCAAGAGCACCCAGCATACTGTGGGTGTTTGGACAATCATGAAAGTGTGGCTAATGGAACCTTCTTTTGGCTGAGGGGAGCTAAGCCTGGGGCCATTGGTGCTCAGGGGAGCAGTAGGGGAGGTAATGAAGAAGGCAGGCAGTGAGAAGGGGAAGATGACCTTAGGTGGGAGACTGACTCAGGTGTCCCCTGCAGGACGCTGGTGAATGCTGCCTTCTCGGAGATTCAGGACGGAGCATTTTCCCACCTGCCGTTGCTGCAGTTCCTGTATGAACAAGGCCTTGTAAAGGGGGTGGGGTGTTTGGGGAGGGGCCATGGGAGGAAACAGATAGATTCAGGACTGGGGAGAGCCCATGTGGATAGCCTTTGGAAATTAAGATCCAGGCGTCCCTACTTTTGCCCTGATGGACATGCCACAAGAGGTGGAGCCGCCTGGGGTCAGGAAGGGTGGAGGAGCAGTGGTTGGGGAGGAGGGAAGGAATTGCATGCAAAAGCCAAGATGTGGGTATTTAGGGCCCAGTTAGGAATGGACTTGACTTCTCCAGAGACCCAGTAAATTGGGTGGGTTCCATGGGACAGACACTGTAGTGGAGAAAGGTCATCTTAGAGACAGTTGACCTTAGGGTTTGAAGAAAGAGCTGGGACCTGAACTGAGGGAAGACTAAAGGGCCTGGAATTCTAAAGGGGTTGTTTACATGAAGCCCCAGTCACATGAGAGAGTACACTAGAGTTGCCCCACCTCCTTTTCACCAACGGCTCTAGAGGGACTGGACAGAGTCTGAGTGAGAGTGGGACACAGAGCAGAGATGCAGTAGGGTAGACCCAGCTTGCCAAGAAAGATCTGCCCTGGTCGTTTTTACCTTGAGAGCTTTCAGGGACCCTGGGAGTTTCTGGGATCAGAACTGCTCCTGCCTGGTCTTGCTGCCTAGGTTCTCTGCTGGGATCCCGAGAGTGGGAGGCAGGGCAGCCAGGTCTTGAAGAAGCCCAGCGGTGAGGCAGTAGGCACACCCTTGGAAGCTCTAACTCTGCCTTTGTCTCTCCAGGTTACTCAATTCCAACAAGTTTACGCTGATCGGAGACAACGCCTTCACAGGACTGTCACACCTGCAGTACCTGTGTGTGGGAAGGAAGGGGAAATGGAGAGTTGGAGGGAGGAAGGGAAGGGCTTGGGTGGGCTCAGAGGGGATGTTGAACGAGGAAGGCTGGGGGCATCGAGAGCCCTTCAATCTGCTGACTGCAGGACCGAGCAGAGCAGAGGTCACTTCATCCATCCCTCTGCCTGAATCGTCCTGCCTGGATGTCTTGTCACCGCAGGCTTCATGTCTCCATATGAGGAATAAAAGCCTGTCTGAGGGCCATGGGCTGGCATCTAGGCATGGTGTAGGGAAATAGGTGGCAGTAATGGGTGGGGGCCGGGGGTCCCGAGTGATGGTGGAGACTATTCTCATTTCCTCCAGCTTCATTGAGAACAACGACATCTGGACACTATCCAAGTTTACTTTCCGAGGACTCAAGTCTTTAACACACCTGTGAGTATATCCCACACATACATTCATTCATCGGACCACAGACCCCCCCCCACCCTCATCACACACACACACCCATCTCTCTCTTTTGTGGCCTTTGGCCTCAGTCACCATCTTCAGGTAACCCACGGGCCTCTCTTGCAGCTCACTGGCCAACAATAACCTGCAGACACTGCCTAGAGACATCTTTCGGCCCCTGGACATCCTGAGTGACTTGTAAGGCCTGAGTCCTAGCTCTTCCGACAGTGCCACAAAGGGGCATGTCCCGGGAGAGAGTGGTGTGGGAGCCAGCATTGGGAAGATTGTAAAGTCTTGAGAAGCTAGGAGGGCTTGGTTTGGGGCGGGGGTGGGGGGTGGGGGAGAGGACGCTGAGCAGCTGAGAACCTGTCCTCCATCACCCTCACGATCAGGGACCTGCGGGGCAACTCTCTCAACTGTGATTGCAAGGTGAAGTGGCTGGTGGAGTGGCTGGCACACACCAACACCACGGTGGCCCCGATCTATTGTGCCAGCCCGCCCCGCTTCCAAGAGCACAAAGTGCAGGATTTGCCACTTCGGGAGTTCGACTGCATCACCACAGGTAGGAGGTGCCCCTGCCTCTGGCCTCAGGCTGTGCCTCCCCAAGGGAGCTCCACAGGCATCACCTGAACCCCCAACCCCCTGCCTTGCTCACTATGCAACCCTTATCTTCCAACAAACTCTTACTCTTCCCCACCCTAATCCCTGCAGACTTCGTGCTGTACCAGACCCTGTCCTTCCCAGCGGTATCAGCTGAGCCCTTCTTTTACTCCAGTGACCTCTACGTGGCTCTGGCCCAGCCAGGTGCCAGCGCTTGCACTGTCCTCAAGTGGGACTATGTTGAACGGCAGCTTCGAGATTATGACAGAATCCCAGGTACCTGTACTCAGCCTGGCTGGAAGGCTTGATTGTTCTTCTCCATTGAGTTCCTATAGGGAGAGGGATATACTAGACATGGCCTCGGCTTATAAGAGTGTTCCAGTCTTTGGAGGGAAGCTGATACATACACAGATAATATCCATATAACATGCCAGTGCTAAGAGGAAGATATGAACACCATGCATTGGGAACACAAAGGAGAGGCTTACCCTGGGCAATCAAGGAATGCTTCCTGGTGGAAGAGATGCCTACACTGAGTTTTGAAGGGCGAGGGAGAGGGAGGAGTCAGAGGTGATGCCCAGATGTCTAGCTTAAGTAGTAAGTAGTGCCAATAAACTAAAAAGGAGGAGCTACTGAGTTAAAACTGAGTCTAGAATGCTGAGGGAAACTAAACTAGGAGAAAAAATATGGGAAGGATGTTCTGGTAGAGGGAACAGCATGAGCAAAATCAAGGTATGAAACAGCTTATTGTGTGAGGGCAGGCTAATGTAAGCAGCTTATATGATGACTGCAGCTTAAGATTCAAGATGGACAGTGGCAGTCCCGAGAGAGATAAGGACAAGGTCATTGACAAGCTTTGAGAAAATGTGTAAGCCAATCCAATCTATATTTTAGACAACTCTCTGTGAGTATTGTGGAGAGTGGCTAGGCTTGGGATAAAACATGTGGGCAGACCAGTAGGGGGATCAGCTGGAGCCTGGACTGAGGCAGCAGTGGTGTCTCAGTTATAGTTAGAAAAGAGGATTGAACTGACACAAGAGGAAACAGAAAATTTAAATTGCCCTATATCTATAAAAGAATTTGCAGCCATTATGAAAACAAACAAACAAAAAATAAACCTTACCTCAACACAAGATCAAAATGGTTTCCCTGGTGAATCCTAGCAAACATTTAAGGAAGAAATAACATTAATCTTACACAAATTGTACTAGAAAGCAGAAAGGAGTGTTGACAGAACTTGGGAACTGATGAGGTGTGGGTGAGTGAGGAACAAGGAAATGTTGGAGATGGTTCCCAGGTTTCTGGTTAGGTGACTAGGTGAAGCCACAAATTGACATCAAGAACACAGAAAGAGGGGGAGGAGCAGGTTTAGGGGTAGATGTGGAGCTCAGTTTTGGCCAGCTGGAGTTTGAAGTGCTTGAGGGAGTTTGGGCAAGGAGAGTCTGAGCTGGGGTGACTCAGGAGTGTGTGGGGAGGAGCTGGCAATCACCAGGAGCTGGGTGGGCAGACTAAGGCTGCAAGAGGGACTCAATAACTGCCAGAGCCTGAGGTTCAGCCTGGGCTTCCCTTGGGAAGAGGTGGAATGATATGGGGAAGGAGGGTACATGAAAGCGGTGACTTGAAGCACCAGGACAGGTTGGGAGCGTGGCGCATATGCTTTGGGTGCCTGGGAAAAGGTCAAATCAGTCTGGTTGCGCACAAGTAAATTTGTGCTCATACATAAAAGCCTTTCAAAAAAGTGGGAGTTCTTGGGACAATGCTCTTGAGCTATGGAGTTCAAACTCGCCCTCCTTCCCCAGCCTGGCCACTTGCCAGCGGGTGGCTTTGGAGAAGTCAGACAGTGAGCCTGTTTTTTTTTTTCTGTGTGAAATGGCAAAATAAAAGGGTGCATTTCAGAGTGTTCATACTTAGCATTATACACAACATAAATTCAATAATTGACACTATGGTTAATTAGTCCATCAATATCTAGGAAGACCTGTTTTGTGCTCTGTGTTAGTATATATTTGAACCCGCAGGTCAAGGGTGGATGGAGGTTGATGCTGACACTGTTAGCTGTGAAGTGATTAGAGGGATTTCGGGGGAGGGACTTCGATAGCAGAGGGACTTGGCCTTGGCTCAGGGTCGGTGGGGATTGACCCTCTTTTCTGAGGCTGGGCACGGGCAAGAAGCTACCTACCTGTGTTGCCTGACGCTGCTTCCCTGTGTCCCGGCAGCCCCCTCGGCCGTGCACTGCAAGCCCATGGTGGTGGACAGCCAGCTGTACGTGGTGGTGGCCCAGCTGTTTGGCGGTTCATACATTTACCACTGGGACCCCAACACCACACGCTTCACCAAGCTGCAGGACATTGACCCGCAGCGTGTGCGCAAGCCCAACGACCTGGAGGCCTTTCGCATCGATGGTGACTGGTACTTTGCCGTAGCTGACAGCTCCAAGGCCGGTGCCACCAGCCTCTACCGCTGGCACCAGAATGGCTTCTATTCCCACCAGGCCCTGCACGCCTGGCACCGTGATACCGACCTGGAGTTTGTGGATGGTGAGGGCAAGCCTCGGCTGATTGTGTCCAGTAGCTCCCAGGCACCGGTCATCTATCAGTGGAGTCGCACCCAGAAGCAGTTTGTGGCCCAGGGTGAGGTGACTCAGGTGCCTGATGCCCAGGCTGTGAAACACTTCCGTGCTGGGCGTGACAGCTACCTGTGCCTCAGCCGCTACATAGGGGACTCCAAGATCCTGCGCTGGGAAGGCACCCGCTTCTCAGAGGTGCAGGCCCTGCCCTCCCGCGGCTCCATGGCCCTGCAGCCCTTCCTTGTGGGTGGCCGCCGCTACCTGGCGCTGGGCAGCGACTTCTCTTTCACCCAGATTTACCAGTGGGATGAGGGGCGGGAGAAGTTTGTTCGGTTCCAGGAGCTGGCTGTGCAGGCCCCTCGGGCCTTCTGCTACATGCTTGCTGGGGATGCCCAGTTGCTCCTGGCTCCCAGCTTCAAGGGACAGACTCTCGTGTACCGACATGTAGTGGTGGATCTTAGTGCCTAGCGGGGTACTGAGGCTTCTGGATCGGAGGCTGAGGGGGAGCCTCTGTGTGAGCAGCGTGGGTGCCTGGCTGTGTGAAGACATATGTAGCTAACCTCATGTACACACACTCCTGGTGAGCACAGGCACCAAATATACTGGCCACAGGAGCCGATCATCATCTTAATTAGCATGAGGACTTGTATATGCACCTGGCAAGCCAGTTACTGGGACCCTCCCATCGTGGACACCTGTGGATCCCACACCTGGCTGGATCTGCTGCCTTCCACCAGCTCTGGCCTGGGGAGAGGGAGGGATTCTGGGAGGGAGGGTCTTGGGCTGATCCTTCTGACCCTCTGGTCTCTCCTGTTGGTGCTCCAGGGGTCTGTTTAACCTGTTCATGCTCTACATTTCAGCCACAATGACATTCTTTCTACTGTGGGTACACTCACCCACCCTCCCCTTCTCCTGCATGTGCATGTGGGGTTTGGCCCACACCCTCAGCCACACGCACACACACCTGTCCACACCCCTGTTTTTCTGTGCACACATGCAGATCCAGCCCTGCCAAAAGGTACCCAGCCTGCCTCCATTGCCTCCTCTCTTCTTGGAGAGGGCACAGGACCATCCTCCTCTGCTCATCGCTGGTGTCCCCACCCTCTGGCTGATAAGGATGGGAACGGTGATGCCCCTCTGGGCACCAGCTCGACCTCCTGGGGCAAATCCCCTTTGCCCAAAGCAGTAACAACAACAACCCTAGCAAACTCTGACTTCTTCCCTCCCAGTGCTGGCTCTTTTCTCACGGGAGTTTTCTTCTCTGACCCTGTCACCATGGAGGGCAGGTTACCTAGACAAAAGCCTTCCTGCTTTTCTTTCCTATAGCTGCCCCAGCCTTGGACACGTACCCTGCCCCCACGTTCAGCCCCTTCTTTGCGATGTGGACCCTGAGATGTGCTGGATCCTTTGTCTAGGACCCAGAGCTGGCCAGGCCAGGGACCCTGCAAGCACTCCAGTCATCTGGGCAGGTTCCAGAAGTAGAGCTGGGCTGGAGAGCATCTTGGGGGCTCTGGCACCCCTCCAGGCCACAGATGCATACTCCAAGGCACTGCCTTTCAGGGCAAACTGGGTGGTAGAGGTTTGAAGGCCTGCCCTGTGGAGTGGCACCTGGGAGCCAAGCTTCTGCTGCCCCCTGCTGAGTGCTGGGGATAGAGCTGTGAGGCAGTGTGCTGGGGATAGACGATAGGAGGTGGTGAAGACATGGGGAGGGGCTTCTGGTGGCAGGATGCCTGGGGCTAGGGGTTACTTGGGATAATGCTGTAATTCACTTGCTTCAAATAAAAAGTTCCCACCCCATTGCCAGCTTTCAGGTGTCCAGTGGCAACTTTCAGCAGCAGCTGTTTCTACAAGAACATAGCACGTTGTCTGTCCCTCCTGCTCACAGGGGCCGGCGTCAGCTTTCAGACCCTGTTCTTCCCTGCTCCCTTCCCTCTGACAAGTCAGTGGGCACCCTCACCATCTGCTGGTGCTAGAATCAGGAGCTCCTGGTGATGCCACTCCGGTGCTAGGTGAGAGTGACAAGTCTCACCTGGGGCTGACTCATGGCCCGAGTGTTCCTTCTTGGAGATTACAGTCTTGGAGTCATGGGAGTCTATCTCTCTGTCAGATGAATTCCAATCAACATGACCAAAAACAAGCTCAGCAGTCCCTCCCCTCATCACTCTTGCTGGGCAAGTGTCTGTCATCACTGCCACCTTCTGCCCTGGGTGCAAGATTTCAAGCAAGGGGGCTGGTTTCCTGGAGCCTGAGCTGCTTCTACAACACAGAACATAAACCTGACTTTGTCCAATCCTGATTCGGCCACTTACCAGCTGGGTGACCTCAACCAACCACATCACTTAACCTATTTGTATTTGTCTCTTTATCTGTAAAATATAGTCGTAACACCTACCTAACAGGATTTGTATGAAATGTAAATGCTTTCAATATACACTGAGTGGCCAGATTATTATGATCTCTAAATGCATAATAATCTGGCCATTCAGTGTATATCCTATATAATAAAAGGCTAATATGCAAATTTTCCCCTCGACCAGGAGTTCCACCAGCAGGCAGGCCAGCCAACCACCCATGTCCCCTGCCCCTGGCCAAGCTGGCCGGACCCCACCCATGCATGAATTCATGCACCAGGCCTCTAATAATTCATGCACCAGAACACAAGATGGCCACCACTACACACACACACACACACACACACACACACACACACACATATATCCCGTATCTAGTAAGAGTAATATGCAAAATAATAATCATTCCATTATACCCACAAGCCACTCCCATCAGCCAATCAGGAGTGAGTATCCAAATTAACTCAATCAAGATGCCTCCAGCCACAGAAAGATCAGGAGGGAGGGTTGGGTTTCCCCAGCGATGGAGGAGCCAAGCTTTCTGCATACCCTGGCTGGCCAAGGCTTCCACTCCAGGCTACAATTATAGAAGACAAATAAATCCCAGATACCAGGGCCTCTGTTTGAATCACTGGGAGTGTGGCCAGCCAGCAAACCACCACAGGCCCCTCACTCAGGCTGCCCCACAACCCACCTTGATCCAGGACACTCTTTAGGGCAAACCAGATAGCCCCCACCCAGGCACCAGGCCTCTATCCTATCTAATAAAAGAGTAACATGCAGATTGACCATTACGCCAACACACAAGATGGCTGCACCCCTGTGGTCAAAAATCCTGCCCCCATGTGGACACAGATGGCCACCATAAGATGGCCAGCAGGGGAGGACAGTTGGGAGGGACCAAGCCTATAAGGGAGTGCAGTCGTGGGCGATCAGGCCAGCAGAGGAGGGAAGTTGGGAGAGACCAGGCCTACAAGGGATGGCAGTTGGAGGTGATCAAGCCTGCAGGGGAGGGCAGTTAGAAGTGACCAGTCCTGCAGGGGAGGGCAGTTAGGGGTGACCAGGTCTGCAGGGGAAGGCAGTTAGGGGCAAACAGGCTAGCAGGGGAGCAGTTAGGTATCAATCAGACTGGCAGGGGAATGGTTAGGAGTGATCAGGCTGGCAGGCAGAAGCTGTTAGGGGCAATCAGGAAGGCGGGCAGGGGAGCATTTGGTAGCCAGCAGTCCTGGATGTGAGAGGGATCCAAAATTAAAGAGGGTGCAAGCTGGACTGAGGGACACCTCCCCCCCATGCATGAATTTCATGCACCAGGCCTCTCATATATATACATACTGAGTGGCCAGATTATTATGTGTTCAGTGATCATAATAATCTGGCCACTCAGTGTATAGTCTATTAATATATGCAAGGCCCTTTGAAGAGTGTGTCTGCCACAGAAGTATAATTTTATTGGCCTGTAGGACTGTATGAGACCCAGGTGACTCAGAGACACTGCTTTGTGGGAGGAGAAGTGTGCCTTTTTGGAGAGAACTGATATCCTTGGTCTCAAGGCCCCTGTGCCCTACATTTACCTGTAGCCTCAGAGGCCCAGCCAACCCTGCCCCTGACCACTCCTCACAACGGGGAATCTCATAGGTGATATGTGTGGGTTTCTACCTCCTCAAACCACATTCATGTGCTTCTGACTTAGGAGGTACCCGTCAGGTCCCCTAGCCACACAGTCCAGGAAACACTTTTCCTGAATTTTCATATGGGGAACGGGCCCTATTGTTGTGCAAGGACAGGTTGCCAGGGAGAGTGCACTGAGTCTCCCAGACCCACTGGCACTCTGTTGCCCAGTAGGAAGATAAACATCACTCTGGCGGTCATTCCCCCCCGGCCCCCAGGGCTCCTCCCAAAGATGGAGACACTTTTCTCCCTGAAAGCCCTGCTCTCTACACCTGCCCTGGGGTCATCTGTGTGTCCAGAGAGCTGCTTAGCAACCCAGTATAAATGGGTGATTGTGTCAACAGCTCAGGACCAAAGGCCGTGAGAGGCAGAGTCCACTTACTCTGCCAAAGCTGAGGAGGGTGACACCCCCCAGCTGCCAGTCTCAGGCCCCTCCATGCGGCGCCCTGCTCTCAGCAGCAGACTTCTCACATCTTGTCCGTTAGACTTTCCAAGCACAGTCATTGGGACCAGAAGTCTCCCTGTCTCCCTATGAGAGACCGTCCCAGCTGGTGGGGCTTAGATTGAGCATCGGGGTGCTCCTCCCCAGTGAATGGGGGTAGAGAGAACCCTGTGATGCTGAGGTTACATGCGTGACTCTGGAAGATAGGGGAAGGCTGTTGCTCCACAGGTACCAGAGAACCTGAGATTCACATGTGCGCAGTCAGCCATGCACCCTTACTTCCCCAACCATGGACAACTCTTCCCTCTCCTGCAACCTCAATCCTCCTGAGCCAGCCCCCTATTGAGTCAAGTCATATCTTTCTTCTCCAAGGACTCTCCCTAGAGATGGATGGTGAGATGCCAGCCCTAGGCATTCCTTATTCTTCCAGTGCAGGGTGGGAGCTAGGCTCAGGGTGAGGGGGTGGTTAGGCGCAGGAGGCAGCAGGGCCTCAGGGGAGCTTCTCCTGTGGGCTGTTTTCACGGTTGGCTCTCACTCCTAGCAACACCAATAAAAATGATGATAATAATTAAATATAATCACAATATGTTTTTATTGATTTATTCCCAAGTAGCCTCCTTTCCCTGGACCCCATCATTACCTATTTCATCCTTTGGAGGGGGTGGTGGGCGTTAAATGTGGCTCTAATAAAAAGTAATAGCTGCCCATTTCCCACCCCCGCAGCTCTGCTGTCCCTCAGCTCAGCCCCGAGGCAGAGGAGATGCTGCAGTGTGGGAGGGTGCTATACAGAGGGGGAAGAAGGCACTAAGCAGGAGGGGTACAGCCAATGTAACCCCATGTGGAAAGTCGTAGAAGTAGCGGAGTTTGTCTTCTCTTTTGAGCCTTTCACCTTCATCCAGGTATACACCTCCCTCCCAGAACAGCATCTTCATTCCCTGTCCCCTCCCAAAGCCATCTGTATGAGCCTGATCAAGCCAAGCATTTATTCACCTGCTGTCAGAGGATGGCTGTTGTTGTTTTTAAAAAGGATCTTTGTAAAGATCAAGACCCTACATACAAAAATGCATTACAAAATGGCAATCAGTGATATTATTAAGCTCCCAGGAATATTTGTATTCTTGGCTCAGAGGAAGAGGTGGAATTTCGAACTTCTGATGAAGGCATGGGGGCTGGGGACTCTGCCCAGAATCCCTCGCCGCCAGCCTGCCCAGCGCTGGGCTCTGGCAAGGCACCCAGACAGAAGTCAGCTCCCCCAGCTCGCTCTTCCCCGGGAGGCGGCTGGGGGTGACAAGTCCCTGGGGTCCCCTCTGCCATTTCCTCCCCACTTTCCCTCTAGTCAGCTTGGCGTCTTTGAGGCCATCCTGAGCTCTTGTCGCACTGAAGACCTGAATTTGCAGGCGCTCGACAAGCCTCCTGCACCCATCTCGAGCCTGTTCGCATTTTACAGAGCGGGAGACGAGGCCAAGGGGGGAGCCAGTGATGAGCCCCCAAACTCTGAAGTCCAACCTCTTTCGCTTCCTCCTCCGAACCCGTCCCCCCACCGCCTGCCCCACCATTTTGACATCGCTTCCCATCCCCCAATCTTCCGATTAGGGCAGCTGCTCAACCAAAGGGCCCCACCCTCAAGTCAGAGGGTCACCGCCCTTTAAAGAGCAGGCCGCGCCCCCTGACCTCGCCCCGCCCCTTCGGGCCGCTCTGCGCTTGCGCGGGGTGCGGAGGCCTGGGGTTGGGCAGATCCTGGTTCCGTGCAACTTTCAAGTGAGTTGCAAACTCCGCCCCGAGCTGTTGCGGGCGCCTGCGGCCCAGGGACCCGGAGGCTCGCACGAGCGAGGCCACCCACACCTGCCGCGGGCCGCGACCCGCCGGCGGCCGCGCTCCCGGTTTTCCGCGGCTGGAAGTGCGGGTCGTCGCCGTAACTGCCGGGCCGCGGGCGTTGCGCAGGAGCGCGCCCTCCGGCTCCGAGGGGCTCCGAGGGGCCCGGCCTCCCTGCCCCGCCGGCGGCTCCACCTCCCCGAGGAGCAGTCCGAGAGCCCGCCTGGCTCCCACAGTTCCGCCGATCCCCCGCACACCAGACCCGCGTGAGGGTCTCGCTGGGTGTCTTCCTGTGGGGCTCCCGTGGCACCCGAGGCTGCAGGATGGTGTCCTGGATGATCTGCCGCCTGGTGGTGTGAGTATGGCCGCTCTCCCCGGGGCCAGCACGCCCCTGGGGAGGCACCTGGGATTGTTGGGTGGGAAGGCTCTTTCTGAGCGCCGTCACACCAACCCCCCACCCCCGACACTCACCGCAATGGCTAACGGATCTTCGGGCTTGCGCGCGGCCTCGGGCACCGCAGGCTTTTCGCCCTGGCCCCCACAGCCTCCTTGGGTGCTGGCGGCCCCTCCTGCACGCACACACTGCAGACTGGTACCCAGGGTGGGAGACCACAGCTGGCCCTAAGCCCCTTGGCAACACCAGGTGTTGTGGCATGTTGTGGGAGGAGAATCCAGGTGCCTGCTTCCCACCTGAGCAGTTACATGACTCCGCCTCCCCTGTCTAACCTCCCCCACCCCCACCCCCCACTGCCCGCCTCCCCTACTCTGTCCTACTCGTCACCTTTCAGTACAGCACTTCAGAACCTGGCTTGAATATCCCTGTCTGTAGCCTGGCAGTGTCAGGTCGGGTGGCCCTGGGCCTGATGGCATGTCCAAGGGAGGGGAGGTGCTCTCCGAAGCCTACCTCCAACCCACCTTGTTCCATGGCTGTCTGTACCCATGCACCCATGGGCCACTGTGCAGGCCTGGACAGATGTTTGGGGTGTTTGTAAACAGCAGGGTGGGGAGGTGGCCTCCAGGGCACTGACTCAGACGCAGGTTGTGCAAGCCAAGCGGGAAGAACAGGGTAGGCACTGTCACCTTGAACCCGTGGGGGAGGTGGCCACCTATGAGGGTGGGGGTTAGCTAGGCAGGGCATGGCACCTCTCACATCCCCCTTCGCTTTTTTTGGCTGCTCTTCCAGGCTGGTGTTTGGGATGCTGTACCCAGCTTATGCTTCCTATAAGGCTGTGAAGACCAAGAACATTCGTGAATATGTGAGTGTGGCGGTTGGCTCATGTGGGGTGGGATGACAGCCTTGGCGGGGCGAGGGGGTGGGGGGGAGGGAAGGGTGTTAATGGTAGGACTTGGGGGAGTGGGGAGGGGGAGGGGAGTTAGAGGTGCCTGTGTAGAAACTTGTGGGTGAAGCCCGCTGGGGCTGGTACAGGAATGAGTGGCAGTTTCTCAGAGGATCTCTAGGGCCATCCAGGTGCCAGGGGAATGCAGCAGGACAGGCTCTTTGGCATCCGAGGGCTAGATCAGCCCAGGACAGAAGAGTTGGCTCTGCAGGCTCAGGCACTAGCCTCTGACTGCTCCCCCCTCCCCCCCCACACCTCCCCCCCAGGTCCGGTGGATGATGTATTGGATCGTCTTTGCACTCTTCATGGCAGTGGAGACCTTCTCAGACATCTTCATTTCCTGGTATGGGTGCAGGGCCTCTGTGGGCCGTGGGAGGGGATGTCCCACCCTTGAATTGGCCCTGTGGCTGACCTTGTCCCCCTGTGCTCGGACAGGTTCCCTTTCTACTATGAGATCAAGATGGCCTTTGTGCTATGGCTGCTCTCACCCCACACCAAAGGAGCCAGCCTGCTTTACCGAAAGTTTGTCCACCCATCCTTGTCCCGCCATGAGAAGGTACCCCAGGGGCAGCAGGGATGAAGCATAGGGGTAGGTGTGAGGGAAAGGGCCCTGGACTCAGAATTCAGGGCCCTGGGGGACACCCACGTTCTAATCCTGGTCTGTGGGACCTTGAGAGCCTAGCCTGCTTCCTTTTCTGGGGTAATCCAATGGGGGAACACCTGAGTGGCCTTTGAGAGAGGGAAAAGTCAGCTGGTTTGGGAATACAAGGGGGAGGCTGGAGCATGGCTGCTCATTGCAGTGAGGGAATGGGTGCTCTTGGTGTGATTGCCTGCCCACTGTGGGTGGGGGTGGGCTGGGAGGTATGGTGTTCTGAGGCTTCTGCGGGTCTGCAGAGGAAAAGTGACTGGGACTTTCCTCTGAGCTCTTTGTGCCCTGATCCGTAGGAGATCGACACCTACATTGTGCAGGCCAAGGAGCGCAGCTACGAAACGATGCTCAGCTTTGGGAAACGGGGCCTCAACATTGCCGCCACAGCCGCTGTGCAGGCTGCCGCCAAGGTGCCCGGGGGCCCAGCTCTCCATCAGACCCCCACTCCCACCCCCAGTGCTGTTTGGGCAAGTTCAGCTCTCTGTCCTTGAGCCCAGAGGTACAGCTGTCCATACCAGGGAACAGGGGTGAGAGGTGACAGGTGTTGGCAGAGCATGGAGCTGGAAGTTTACACTTCCTGGCTCTGACACTGACCGTGAGCAGCTGCTCCTGCTCTCTGTGCTTCAGTTTCCTGGTGGTGACACAAAGACCTGGGACTAGAAGGTTGTCGAGGGCTTTCAGTACTGAGGCCTTTGCCCCAGTGATTACCTTCTGGCCAGCCTTGGTTTCCCTGGGTAGCTGCCCTTCCTGCTAGGAGCCTCGGCCCTCTCTCAGGTGACCTGCCACTCCCCATTCCTTGCAGAGTCAGGATGCACTGGCCGGAAGGCTGCGTAGCTTCTCCATGCAGGACCTGCGCTCCATCCCTGACACCCATGACCCCAACTACCAGGACCCCCTCTACTTGGAGGACCAGATGCCCCGCCACAGACCACCCATCGGTGAGTGGGCAGAGGGGCTCAGAAATGTCCCAAGAAGGCTGACTTCTCCCAGGGCTCAGCCCAGGCCTTCAGACTGTAAATGCCCAATGTTGCCCGCTCGGCCTCCCTCTTCTTCACACAGGGTACCGAGCAGGGGGCCTTCAGGACACTGACACTGAGGATGAGTGTTGGTCAGATACAGAAGCAGTGCCCCAGCCGCCACCCCGGCCCCGAGACAAGCCTCTGAGCCGCAGCCAGAGTCTGCGTACGATCAAGAAGAAGCCACTGGTGCGAGAGGTTAGTGGCAAAAAAACAAGAGGGAGGAGGGCTGCCCTGGTGCTTCAGCCTGGACCTCATGGTGTGCCTGCTCTCTCTCCCACAGGGCACCTCACGCTCCCTGAAGGTGCGGACAAGGAAAAAGACTGTGCCCTCAGACATGGGCAGCTAGAATCTGCAGAGCCAACCCAGTTTTACCTCGTGCCCTAGGGGGCGCCGGAGGCTGTTTGAAGGGGCCCTCTGGCTGCATGTGGAGCCTGCCTGCACCAGCTGCCCAGGCTCTGCCCTCCTGACTCCTGCTGTTGGCGGCAGTTGCCGCTGGGGCCATGCACAGGGATGACCTAAAATGTACCAAAGCCAGCTGGGCCCAGGGTTCTATTTATAGTCTTTCTCATTCCTCTACCTTCGCAGGGAGGGGACCAGAGCCCTCCCCAGACCCCTGCAAATGAAACCAAAGCCCACCCAGTTGTGTTCATTCCTTCCTGTCCTTCAAAGTACTTGACAGCCTTCTCCAAGGCCTCCTGTGTGTGTGTACTGATTGTATGTTTTATGTTGGTGAATGAGGTCAGGTTTGTGCAAGATTTGATAAATAAATATGTAACAGTATCCTGTTTCTCCTGGTTTGTATCCCCAGTCTTCATAGCGTATGCTATTAAACAACTTAAGATGAGGGCTAAAGGACAAACAGCCAGAAGAGCCCAGTCTTTCTGTGGGAGACAACCATTGATAAAGAACTATGATGTGGCCGCCCCCTCCCCACGTGTGTGTGCTGCCGCTGTGGCAGCAGGAGGAGGTGTGCTCAGTGGGTAGAGCGTCGGCCGGCAGACTGAAGAGTCACTCACGGCGGAGCCCGCGGAGGACTTGCTGCTCCAGACCCACCCGTGACTGATAATTCTCAGGGGGAAAGGGGTGAGGGGTATACAGGGAGAGACTGGACAAAAATCATACACCTATGGATGAGGTCAATGGGAGGGAGGGAAGGGTGGGAGCTGGGTGGAGGGGTGCTATGGAGGGGAAAAAATAAAAACAAATGTAATAATCTGAATAATAAATATTTAATTAAAAAAAAAAAGAACTATGATGTGGCAAGTGCTGTCACAGAAAGCTCTTGGAGATCCTTGAGCACACAAATGGGGAGAGTAGGGGACTAGCCCTGAGAGGTCAGAGCCTATGGAGACTGCCGTCAGGAGAAGGTGGGCTTGGCCTTGACTTAAAGGTGCACTGAATGGCAGGTGGAGAAACCAGTGGGAGCGTGGGTCTGGAGGGGGCTTGGGCAGCACGATATTCCAGGGATTAGCTGGAGCTGTGCACAGAATACACCTGAGGAGTCTGACTTCCTTCATGGGCCTGGGGCGGCTAATTTCCTTCAGGGGCACCTAAGTGGCATTAAGTTTCTGTCAACAGTCAACATTGGGAGCATTGCACCTCTGCAGAGTGGACACTAGAGGGCAGCAGCTGTCAGGGTCTGGGCTGCCCCCAGTTTCCAGGTCAAGGAGGGTAGGGCTCAGAGGCTGGCCAGAGATGCACCTTGCAAGGGCCTGGCGGCTGGTTGGCTGAAGGGGCCATGCAGAACTCTGCCCTGGCCTTTGATGGCCCTTCCTACTGCTCCCTGCTGCTCAGATCATTGGACCTCAGCCTGCCCCATCCACATGGAGTCTCCAGTGTTGTCCCCGACTCGGGCTCTGTGCCTGGGCTGGCTCCACTCCATCCCCTCCCCTAACCCTGGGCAGCCAGTCAGGCTTTGCCCTCTCCTGCCCCCGAAGCTGGTCTCACTGCAGTGTCCTAACACTGCTCCCCTCTCCCAGCCCACACCTGCTTTCCTTATCTCTTTTGATTAAGCAAAGAGGTTGGTGAAAGTGTTGGGTGGAAAGAGGGGTACAGGGGTGGTAACTGAGAGTGATCTGAGGCATGTGGATTAACTCTTAGTGTGGGATTATCCGGGTTTTATTTGGGGGAGGTGCTTAATCTGCGGGAGTGGGAATGGGTGGAGGTTAGCTCCTCAGATCTCAGTGTTCGGTGACATCCTATCTTGGCATTCCCTTGCATCATGGTGTTGACTTATCTCTTCATTTATTCATTCAAAACATCTTTATTAAGTACCAACCAGGTACCAGGCATGTTGCCAGATACTGGGGATGCAAAGTCTAATAATGGCTAGCACCAGGAATGTGACCACCTTAGCAGGTGCTGCTCTAAGTCCCTGACATATTAATTTAATCCTCACAGCAATCTCATGAGGTACATACTATTATTATAATCTCCACTAGTATCCCGGTGCACATTAAAAGGGGATTAATTAGGGGAAATAATTTAATATTGCTAGTTGCCCTTTCTCTATAATAGAAGTGTCAGAGATGAAAGAATATTAGTAAAATGTATATGAAAACCTTCCTCCTGTCAGAGTCTGGGGCTCACCACAGGACCCAGAGTCAAGTCCCCACCCACCCACATGTGCCTAAAATCGTGTGAGACCCAGACCTGGCTGTGCCACCCAGCTCCCCCATTTCCCCTCTCTCCTCCCCCCCTCCGCATTGGGCTAGATCCAGACCCAGCCAGTCCCACCCTTGTCAAGCCCCTGCCAGCAAGGGACGTAGCCTCAGGTCCCCTGGCCCAGCGCCAGGATAGGGGGCATGGCCTGAGGTCCCCTAGCCCAGACCGGGCTTGGGGGCGTGCCTTGAGGTCCCCGCCAAGCCCCGCCAAGAGTGGGACATGGCCTGAGATCCCCTGTCAAGCCCCACTGGGTGGGGACCACAGCCTGAGTTCCCCCGACTCATCACTAGGGGTTCACCTTGAGGTGCCCCGTCAAGCCCCCTGGGTGGGGAGCATGGCCTGAGGTCCCCTTTCAAGCCTCCCGGGTCCCCTGGCCCGGTGCTGGGGCAGGCAGTATGGCCTGAGGTCCCCCGGCCTGGTGCTGGGGTGCGGGAGAGCAGCCTGAGGTCCCCTAGCCCAGTATCAGGATGGGAAGAGCACCTTAAGGTCCCCTGTCAAGCCCTGTCGGGTGGGGGGCATGGCCTCAGGTCCCCTGACCTGGTACTGCGGTAGGGGGTGAGGCCTGAGGTCCCCAGCTTAATGCCAAGGCAGGGGACATGGCCTGAGGTTCTCTGTCAAGCCCCATGGGGGTGGGGGAGGGCGTAGCCTCAGGATCCTGCTGATTGTCCCTTAAGGCTCCTTATGGGAACTTGGCCTCAGCTGTGGGCACAGCCATCTTTGTGATGGAGTGATGGTCAATTAGCATATTCCCTCTTTATTAGATAGGATTTTTTTTAATGGATTTTATTGATTTTTCACAGAGAAGAAGGGAGAGAGGGAGAGAGAGTCAGAAACATCGATGAGAGAGAAAAATCGATCAGCTGCCTCCTGCACATCTCCCATTGAGGAGGTGCCTGCAACCAAAGTACATACCCTTGACTGGAATTGAACCTGGGACCCTTTAGGCTGCAGGCCAACTCTCTATCCACTGAGCCAAACCAGTCAGGGCTATTCAATAGGATTTTACAAAAGGGAAACCAGACATGAGAGGGCAGATAATTTGTCTGAGGTCACACAGGAGGTGGCAGAATTAGGCTTTGAAGCAGCAGTCTAACTCCAAACTCAGTGTACTTATGCAATGTGTGTGACTTAAATAAGTGAAATATTTCTTGCTTAGGGGGCAAGAAGGAGACTAGTATTATCAAACATTCGTGTGCACCTGACCTTGTGCTGGGCACTTGACAGAGAGGATTTCCTTGAATCTTCCCAGCAAGTCTGAGGTAGTAGGTTGTACTCATTTTACAGATGGAAAAACTGAGACTCAGAGAGGTGAAGGGACTTGTCCGTGATTGTGCTACCCGTGGGTGGGGGTCACATCTCCTGATGTAAACCTGCCCAGAAGTGGCTTTGGTGGAGTGGAATGGCAGAACTCACACCCACCTCTGAAGTGAGAGAACAGAACAGAGGATCATGTGATGACTAGAACAAAATGAAGCAAAAACTCCAAGGGATGGTGAGTGGGGGAGGCCTGGGATTGAGCGGGGTGGCGGGGGTGGGTAAGGGTGTTACAGGAGCTCTCATGGAAGCAGGGCTTCACCTCCTTCATTCCTAAGATGGGGCCTTAGAGTGAGCAGCAGAGTCACTCGGGCCCCTGGGATGATGATGATGCTGTCTCAGCTCCATGATCCCCACCTTACCTTGCAGTCTCTTTGCTGGCCCCGTAGACACACAACTCCAGCCTTTAGCCATGCCACTGCTATTTCTGTCTCCTGAGCACCTCTCACTCATTCCAGCATCAGTCTCCAGATCTTTGCTCCTGCTGAGTGAATCTCTGGCCCTGCAAACAGTCTTTCTTTCCCAGCCTGTCATGACCCTCTTTCAAGACCTGCTGTTTCTGAGAAGCCTCCCCTGACTTGGGAACCCCTTCTGGAGCTGAAAGCCTCCTGATCTCTGGCCTGCTCACCCTGTCCTGGGCACAGAATGCTGTGGGCTGTGCTGGTGTCCCGATCGCTCTCCCTTCCCAGCTGGCCTCCCTTACACTCAAATTGCTTCGTGTTCTTCAACTCTGTCAACCTGGACTGTCACGTGGCTCCATGCTGGTCTCCTGACATGCTCTTCCTCCCACACCTCACTCACTATTCTATTGCTATTTGCCCTTTGAAGCACACTCAGACCTCCCCTCCCCCAGGAAGCCCTCTAGGCACTCCCTTGGAGTGGAGTGCTCATCCAGACCACACCATCTCTGTTCTTGTGCTGACTTCTATTTTTGCCTTGAGCCCGTTGTATTTTCTTCCCGACTGCATTGTAACTTCATAAAGAACAGACTGGCATCTTATCCACTTTTGTATCCCAGCCAGGAACAAATGGTGGTTTAGCCAAAGTGAAATATTGTCATGCATGGGAAGGCCCACTTATTCTCTGGCATCTGAGCTTTGGTGTCTTCTCATCTGAGAAGCTCCCCTGACTTCCCCAGGGTGGGACTCCGAGTGCCTTGTAGTCATTCCCACCCCTGACTCAGGTGGTCACCACTGATTCTCAGCACAGGGCCTGCTGGCAAAGGGGCAAATGCACTGATCAAGCATCTGCTCCTGGAGGGCGGGATGGCCTTGCTCTCGTCTTTGTGGCCTGCATCTCCTTGGTGCCCATCATAGAACCTTGACAATGGCAGGTCTCTATGACACATGTTTGGCAAATGGCTGAGGCAGTTGTATGGATTCCAAGACATCTTGGGGCCAGAGGGAAGGGTCAAAGAGAATTCCAGGTTCTGGGACATTTCTGGCCAAGCCTGAAAGTGCTTCTGAGACTGAGGCATTGGGTATGGGCTGGACTGCCTTCAGAGCCTACCTGTTTTCTCTGCGGATCGAGAGGCATCTGCCAGCACTGCTTCCCTCTGCAGGGGTGCCCTTACCCTCTCTGGCCTGGCCCCTAGGGGAAGCTAGGCTGTGTTCTGGCCTGCCCACAACCCCTAGCCTTCCATTATCCATCAGTGTACCCACTGCCTCCTGGCAGGATTAGGGCTGGCCTGAAGCACAGATGTGCTGACTCCCTGCTGGGCACATCTGTACCCATCTTCCCTGCACCTTGCATTTGGCTCCTAAGTCTCCCTGCCTCTCAGCTGCTCTCTGCCTGCAGCCCCTCCCTGTCCTGGTCTCCCTTCTCAGACTCTGGTCTCTATGTGCACTGGTCCCACTGCGGTATTTTTAGCTACCACTCTCAGTGTGGCAGCATAGTCAGCCCCTCGTTTCAACACAACCCTGGCCCAGGAGTTGAGTTGGGCAGCCGGGGCTGGCACTGCCCCACCTTTGAGGAGGTTGAAGAGATGAGCGCTCAGGCCTTCACCCCTAGCTCCCCATCCAGAATCAGGGACTGGGATGCCCAGTAGTTGGATAGGGGGGCAGAAGCTGGGCTGGAGGAGGGTGCCCTCTGCCCAGAGTTGAAGTAGCTAGGTCAGAACGAGGTAGCTTTCTCTGCCAGGTGGTTAGATCACCCTGAGGGGAGGTTGCGGGGAGGGGAAGGGACAATGGGAAGGCAAGGACTGAGAAGAGGAATTAGGTCAGGGAAGTGGGTGGGTGGGTGGGTGAGAGGGAACGCGGGGGCATCTGCTGCAGAGCTTCCTTCAAGCTCCAAAAGCATCTCCACGCTTCCTTTCCTCTCCCCTCCTCCCAGGTCCTGGGAGAATTTGCCCTGAATCCCCCCTCCCCCATACCCCGCCCCAGGCGTTGCCACAAGGGTGGGGGGTGGGGTGGGGGGAGGCCTGCCTCAGCTGTCTGAAGGATGAGGGGCTGGGGAAATAGGGCTAGGTGCCCAGACGGCCGCGTGTGTGGGAGGGGATGTCCTCAGATGCCCTCCACCCGGCAGTCCCCGCTCTGACGTGGGTGCCCCCCCCCTCTCCCCGCCCGGATTAGTGGCAGCTTGGCCTGACTCTTCGGGGCTCCTTCCCCCGCCCCCGCCGGCTGCCCTCCCCTGGGCTGGGGGCTGCTCCACCCCAGGAGCACTGTGCTTGGCCAGGTAAGGGGCTCTGGGGACAGCGTGAGGGCACTGGCTCGTGAGTGCTGCTGCGCTTGTCAGCATGAATGTGTGTCTCCGTGTGCGCGTGTGCGGCAGTGTGTGAGGGCCTGCCGTGGAGCAGGGTGGGCCCATGCTGTCTGGGGTTGTGGTCAGCGTGCCTTTGTCCACCAATCCAGCATAGTGTCCACGTGTTGTGTGGCTTTCCTCCTGTGTTTGTGTCTTTTGTGTGTCTCCTCAGCTTTGCTCAGCCCTGGGGCTACCGGGGCTCTGTGGGCCTGTGGCATGGGCCGAGGAGCAGGATGGGGAGCTGGGGAAAGGGGAAAAGGGGCTCCTTCCGCTACTTCACCCCTCCCACCTCCTGGGCATTTCAGAAGCCTGTCCAGAGTCCTGGTCTAATCCAGACTGTGACTTACCAAAGCAGAAATGGCAACTGGGGTGGGTGGGGTGGAGGGAGGTATCTGTTCCTGCTCCCCTGGGACAGTCTCCATCCCCTTTGGGGATGACAGTGACAGGCCCTTAGAGCCCCCCGCCCCCCACAGCCCCGGCCCCCCCCCCCCCGCCCCCCCCCTTTTAGGCCCCCCACCCCGCGGAAATCCCCCCCCCCCCCCCCCCCCGCCCTACCCACTCTCCCACAAGCTTCAGTTGCCGGAGGACACAGATGGGGGACCACAGGCACATCCCAGCTCCCATCTGCACCTTGGAGCCAGCTTGGGAGTGGGAAGCTGGGGCTCTGGATTGCAATCCATAGTAGACCCTCCACAATCATTGCCCCTGGCCACTCAGGTCTGGCCACCCCTCAGGGGAACTGGGGGAGGAAGGGAGGTTAATAACTCAGCCAAGTAAACAACCCCTACCAGCTTGCCCAGCCACAGAACTGGCCTGGGGGGAGGGGGGAGCCCAGTGGGGCAGAGGGAATCCAAGTCCTGCTGGGGCCAGCCCCCCGTCAGGCCCCCTCTCCTGGGATCCACCTCTTCTCTCAGCTGTGAAAGGACTCCCTGCCTACCCTCCAGTCTCCTGGAAGAAAGCTCCCCTCTCCAGGGGTGGTGTGACCTGGGACCCAGCTGGGCATCCGAGAAACCATCCCTTTGATTGGCTGGGGTGGGTGGGGTGCTGCTGCTTCTGTCCTGGGCTGGGTGAAGGCAGGCCAAGGATGGCTTCCACAGGGAGGCAGGGGAATCTCGGGGTGGGAGGTGGGTGCCTGAGGGGAAGGGAAGCGCCCGTTGGGCGTGTGGGTTTCTGTGTGTGTCTGAATCTGTCTGTGTGTGTTTGAATCTGTCTGTTTGTGTCTGTGCTCTGGAACCACCCCCGCAGAGGAGCCAGCCGGGATGCTTCCTCGGGTGGAGGGTGCCCTGCTTTCCCATTTCCTCTCCTCCTCTCTGTTCCTTCCCAGGAGCCACTCCCATGGGCTCCTCTCCAGTGCTGGGCCTGGAAGCACTAGAAACAGGGACGGGAAGGGGCAGACCCCCAGAATGTGAGGCTGGAGCAGGCGGAGGAGCTGGACCACCTCCACCCAAACACTTGGTGAGGCCGAGGCCCTTAGAGCAGGGGCAAACTAGAGCCTCTGCCCTCCCAGAATGGCTAGTACCGGAAACTGGCATTAGGCCCTGGGACGGGGCTTGGGTCAGAAGGTGAAGAGCAGCTTGGCCAGGTGAGGAGGCAGCGCAGACACCGCCAGCGGGGTGTGCCCATGTACCAGAGCTGGAGAAGACCGGGAGCAGTGGTCCAGCAGGCACAGGGCCGGCTGGCGTGGGTCAGAGTGCCCATCACTGACCCGTGAGAACCCGACTGCCCCTGCCAGCTCTGGCACTGCCCCCTCGCAGCCGCTTGCCCTAGCACCCCAGGGGGCACCCCGCCCCACAGTGGCCTGGTCCGGCCCCTCCCGCCCTTTGCTCCAGTTCCCGGGCTTGGCACCTATAGTGGGGGTGCTGCCCGCCTGCCAGGCTCCGGGGCCGGGCCCACGGGAGGGTGGGGCGGCTGGGAAGCTGGCACGCTGCCCCCGGGGAGCCTCTCTCGGCAGGCGCCTGGGTGCCGCGGGGGGAGGGGGGAACAAAGGGCTCATTCTCCCCGTGCGCAGCCGGTGGCATCGCCGGGGCGTTGGCGGAAGCCCCCGGGGCCTGGGAGGGGGCAGGCCCAGGCGGGGCCGCCGAATCACGGGCTCCTGTTTCCCGCAGGGTGCTGGAGGAGGAAACCGGCGGAGCAGCTTCCCCACTCTCAGTTGCGCGTCTGGCGATGGCGATCAGAGGTCCTGCTGCGCTCTCCGCTGCGCTCTCCCTCCATTAGCCGCGCTGCACCGCTTTGCGCCCTCGCTGGTGCTCTCTTCTGGGTTCCAGGATCGGCGCCCCCTTCCAGGCACGACCCCCTCCCCCGGCCCCTCGGCCTTTCCCCCACTCGGCCGTCTCCGACCCGGGGCGAGCGTTCCCCCGGCCCGGCTCCCTCTCTCCCTCCGGGGACACCGCTCCCTAGCCCCAGCCCGGCCCTCCCCGCGGCGCAGCACGGAGTCTCCGCGTCCCATGGCGCAACCCACTGCCTCGGCCCAAAAGCTGGTGCGGCCGATCCGCGCCGTGTGCCGCATCCTGCAGATCCCGGAGTCCGACCCCTCCAACCTGCGGCCCTAGAGCGCCCCCGCTGCCCCGGGGGAGAGAGCGCCAGCGCGCTGAGCACGGAGCGCGGGGGTAACGAGGCCTCGCCCATGGGGAGCGAGAGTCCGACGCCGGCGCCGAGGACCACCGCCCCAGCCGCACCTGGCCCGTGAAGCACAGGTAAGCGCCGAGAGGCGGCGCCAGGGCCGCGCCTTCGGGGACACTTAACTGGGTGCTAGCCGCAACAAGGAATGAGCTTCCCGTGCTTCTCTGGTCTGGGCCACACATCCGAAACTTAAGGTGCCCTCTGTGGCTTGGCCGCGTTGGAGCGGTGGCCCCAGAAAACCCGAGAGCTCTGTGTGCGGCTACAGCCCCGGGGCTTCACCTAGGGGTCTATGAAGGGGGAGCACTGTGTCCCCAGTGCCACCTGTCATTCTGGCCCTTCTCATGCTCGTTTAATTTTCCCTCCTTTGCCTCTGTCTGGGGTGCAGCCCGCTTTCCCCGCCTCCTTCCCTCCCTCCTGCCAAGCTACGGTTACTGTGGCCGCTGGTGGCTCTGGCACTGCCCACTGGACAGGGGTAGCTTTACCCATCCCAGCTGAGGTCTCTAATCCTCCTCTCCTGTGCTGGCCCACTCCTTCCCTTGGGGGCGCGGTGGAGATCCCCGTACTCAGCAAGCTCCTGGGACTCATCCAGAAGCCAAGAAACTGTAGAGTGCTGGGGAGAGGCAGAGATGGCTGCCTCTCCAGGGGGTGCCGATCCTGGAACCCAGGTGTGGGAAGCAGTACCAGCCAGCCCTGCCTGGTGATTCCAGCCTGCCCAGCCTGCACTTCCCACCCCTATAAGCCTGGGTGGAGCTGAGTGGTGGGGGTGGGCACGCAGCACCCCCAGAAACACAGACTGCAATTTGGGAAGAGGCCTCTGGGACTGCCACTTCCCAAGCCCTGTTTTATACAATGGCACTCTGAGGTCCAGAGGAGTGACAAGACTTGCCCAAAGTGACACAGTGGTGGCTGAGGCAGGGCCAAGAGCCAGTCCTCTTGTCCCCAGTACAGCAATTTCCACCCAACTCATCCTTTGGGTTCTTGCCCCCATCCTTCCTCATGGCCTGTGCCTAGGTTCCCGGCTCTGTGTGGCATGTCATCCTAGACACAGCCGCTTCTACTGAGGGGCTCTGGCCCAGGAGGGCTGTCAAATCCCAGGTGTTTGGGGGTCGGAATGGCCTTTTACACTGCTGCATCCCAGCAGGTCCCCAAGCTGCATGTTTGCAGGCAGCATGGATCCCAGCTGTGAGTTGGCACTTGCCTTACTGGTTTGAGCCGCCTTGGTATTGCCAGGGCGGTACCCACTCTGTGCACGGGGCAGAGTGCCTAAGAAGCTCATATTTTGGTGGTTATGCTCCAGGGACCACCTCTGGGAGAGCCCCATGAGGGCAGGAGAGTGATGGAGAGTACACCCAGCTTCCTGAAGGATACCCCAGCCTGGGAGAAGACAGCCACTCAGAATGGCATCGTGGGACAAGAGCCAAATGCCCTGTCACGAGACGGCCTGCACCATGGGGCACTGTACCTGGGAGAGCCTGCTCCCTTCTGGAGGGGTGTCCTGAACACCCCAGACTCCTGGCTTCCTCCTGGCTTCCCTCAGGGCCCCAAGGACACGCTCCCACTGGTGGAGGGTGAAGGCCCCCGGAATGGGGCGAGGAAGGCCAGCTGGCTGAGCGGCAAGGAGGGGCTGCGCTGGAAAGAGGCAATGCTCACCCATCCACTGACATTATATGGGTCAGCATGCCCGCCTCGCTATAGCCCCCTGATTCCTGAGCATAGCAGTGGCCATCCCAAAAGCGACCCTGTGGCCTTCCGGCCCTTGCATTGCCCCTTCCTTCTGGAGACCAAGATCTTGGAGCGAGCTCCCTTCTGGGTGCCCACCTGCTTACCACCCTACCTAGTGTCCAGCCTGCCTCCAGAGCGTCCATGTGATTGGCCCCTGGCCCCGCACCCCTGGGTGTACTCTGGGGGCCAGCCCAAAGTGCCCTCTGCTTTCAGCTTAGGCAGCAAGGTGAGTGTTGTAGCAGGCCCTGCAAGGTAGCTCAGTGGTCCTCAGGAAGCCCTGTTAGGGCCACACCACACTGCCCTTCCATTCTGATGGAAAAATAAGGCAGCACCCAAATAGGGAAGCCTGTGAGCTCAGACAAAGTCAAGGCTAAGCAATTCCTCCTCTAAGCACCTCCATCTCACTAGGCCTCCCTGCCTGCGGGCCATTTCGGGGACTGACTCATCCATTGTCCACTCAGAACAAGGCCCTGGGAGTTGGGGCCTCAGAATGTGTGTCTTGTTCTGGGAAAGGGGGGCAGACAAAGCCCTCTATCGGGAAGATGTGCAGGCAGTCCCAAGGCCTGTGTCTAGGACACCTCCCCCGCAGGCAACCCCATGCCCAGGGATGAGATCTAAGCTATTTAAAACCGGTATGGTACAGGGCATCAAATAATCTGGAGAGTTGCTAGTGGTCCTTTGGCTGTGCCAGACATTAGCCCTTTAGTTGCTGGATTGTGGGGAGGTCTGAGAAATCCCGCAGTGATGACGTGGGGGTGGCCAGGGCAGTGGGGTGGCATGTAGGAGGAGCAGTGCCTATTAACCAATATGGGAGATGTGAGTTCTTCAGTGTTTTCACAAATCTTAAGGCCAAATAGGCACATACCTGCTGTTTTTGTTTGTTTGCTTCTTTTTAAGCACTGGGAACCAATGTCAGCACTAGTTTAATCCTTTCTCCTCTCTTCAGGGTTTTTACCATAAGGATCCAAGTATTCTCAGGCTGGCGAAGGAGCCATTGGCAACTGTTGAACCTGGGTTGTTGGGCTTAGACCCTGGTGGGCCTCCCCAGAGAAGTGGGGAGGCAGAGTGCCCTTCACTCCACCCAAGGGATGGAGAGACAGGCCTTGGCAGGCATCAGAATCTTTGTCCACTTCTCCTGGGACATCCAGACACTGTTCCCCGGAGCCCCTGGCCCACTTGTCCCCCAGGCCTTGTTCACAGTCTTGGCAACGTCTGGACTGTACCGGGCAGTGGGGGCCTCGGGTACCACCTGAGGCCATCAGCCACATCAAGGTGCCCCTCTCCTGGGCCTCCCACCACTCCGGTGGGCTGTTACTCATCCCACCCACCTGCTGGAGATGGAGGCCTTGGCCCTTGTGGGAAGTGCCAGGAGGGCCTGGAGAGGAGCTCAAGAGGGTCCAGTGAGTCCATCGAGGAAGCAAACAAGGCCTCTGGTCCCAGGGCCTGCCTGCCCAACCACCACACCAAGCTGAAGAAGACATGGCTCACGAGACACTCTGAGCAGTTTGGGTGCCCAGGAGGCTGCCCTGGGGAGGAAGAGAGCCCAGTTGTCCCACTTCAGGCCCTCAAGAGGGCAAGTAGCCCTGAGGTCCAGGGAACGGCCAGCAGCCCAGCCGCCAAGCGCCCCCCTGACCCTTTCCCAGGCAGTGCAGGGCAGGATGTCCTGGACTCATCACTGGGAAACAAGGCAGAGGCCGAACAGCGTGCTGACCGCAGAGGTAAGGGGCAGGGGAGGGGCTGTGTGGGCCCTGCTTGGGAGGGAGCAGCAAGACTGGAGCTTTGCAAGGAGGTGGGGTCAGAGGTCCTTTATGAGTGGTTCGACCAGCATCTGTTGGGAGTACCTCAGCATCTACAGGCCTGGGCCTTCAAGCAAGTGGCTTCTATTTCTGTCTGCCTCCTCCCAAGTCCTGGTGTGTTGGTGACAGTGTAATGACATGGTTCAGAGCTTGGGCTCTGGAGTCAGAGAGCCTGAGTCCTCTGACTTTGCTGACTGGTAGCTGCATGGCCTTGAGCTAGGTGCTTCACCTCTCTGCGCTTCAGTTTCTTCATTTATAAAATGGGGATAAAGATGACACCTACCTCATAAAGACTCCTGCAAAGGTTAAATGATATAATTCACAGAGAAGGCTTTGAAGAACTGCTGGCATTTAGCACCCAATAAATGTGCGCCTTCATGATGGTCTGTACCACAATCCCTGTCTGGAGGACTGCCTCTTCCGAGGGACCCCCTGACCTGCCTCAGGAACAAACAACTCTTCTAGCCAGCTGGACCACAGAAACTCAGTTTGCACTCTGCCCGTGTTGATGCTCTGTCCTGGACCCTCTGATATGCTGTGCCCTTCACAGAGGAGAGCTCTGGGGCTGGCAGCCCCGCCTCGGTTCTCCAGGATCACCTTGGGTCCTTGGCCCCCTGAACTGCTGGGCCTGGATGCGGACTCTCTCAATGGCCGGGCCCGAGCACCCTGCACCTGGTGCGGGTCTGTCCACACTCTCGTAGGCCTGCGCCCGGGCTGGGAAGCCGTTGACCTCTTAGCCTTCTTGGGTTACTGCACCTGTGGTCTGTGTTGAAACTCTGGCCTTCTCACCTTCCGGCGCCCTCCGCCCGTCCACGTTGGGATTGTCTCCTCGCACTGTCATGCAGCCAGCTGCATTGCTAAGCTCATGGTGGAGCTATCCAAAGTCTACACTGGCTGGATCCTGCACTGGGGTCAGGACCATCACCCGAGCTGCCCCGGCCTTGGGCTCAGCACACCTGACCCTCCTCTCAGTCCCATCAGTCATGTCAGGGCATTGTCAAGCTCCTCTCTCGGCCTTTTTTTGTAACGCTTCGAGCTGCCTGGTCCACTCTCACTGGTTCCAAGTCAGGCCTCGGGGGCCTGGGCCTAAAGACTGGGCTGGTTCTGTGTGTGGACAGCTGGGGGCTAAGGCAGGGTCTGGGGTTCGCACAAACCCAGGGAGACCCAGACTCCTGACCAGCTGCATTGTCCTCTCAGGGCCCCGAGATGGCAGGGCTGGCCTGCAGGACCCAGGGCTTCAGGATGCACCTTGCTCAGCTCCCCAGGCAGGCATTGCTCAGTGCCAAAGCTGTGTCCAGGCGGCAAGAGAGGTGGGAGGGCTGGCCTGCCACTCCCAGCAAGTGCCAAGGTGAGCCCTTGACCCTAGATATCCCCACGTCCTCCTACTTGGGGCTTCCTCCTCACCTTCCTCTGCCCTGTCTCCAGATTCTCTCTGGGAGGAGAGCAGCAGGAGGAAGAAGACTCAGCAGCCAGCTCCGAGGAGGGAAGAGGCTCTGGCCCAAAGGCCGGGCCCAGCGTGGGCCTTGCCAAACACCTTCTGAGTGGTTTGGGGGACCGGCTGTGCCGCCTACTGCGGAGGGAGCGGGAGGCCCTGGCCTGGGCACAGCGGGAAGGTGAGCAGCACCCACAGGGCATTGGGGAACCCAGGAGAGCCTGGTGCTGTCACAAGGAGCATGGGGACCTCCGAGTGTGAACCCCTCCTTTCCACCAGCACTGCCCTGTCCTGTTCATGAGGACGCCTGCCCTGCCTTGCCCTTATTCCCGGTGAAGGCTCTTAGTCACCGTGTTTTCTGAAGTTTCTGACTTGGGAGGCGGATGTCGGGAAGGTATAAAACCTGGTCCAGCCCACTGTCTAAGCGCTCTGGGCTTGTTGAGGAAACAAGACTGAGTGCCAAGTGTCTATAAGGGCACTCGAAGGCGGGGAGCTCCCTGTGGTGGCGCATGAGGAAGGCTCCCTGGGTGGCGAGGCTCCTGGGCCCTCAGAGGCTGGTAGGATTGGGGCTGGTGTTTGAGGCTGTGGGGTCCCTCTGGCTTCAGACTCTTCTTCCTGCACCATTTCATGGCATCTTGAGAGCAGTGTGTTTGTGAAAACACACCCCTATGGTCCATCACTTCTGGGCGAAAGCCCATTGGCAGCTCCCTGTTGTCCCAGAAAGTCCAGCCCCTATCCCCTTTCATCAGCCCCTGCCACTCCCTGAACCCGAATTCCCGGCACCCCGAATCACCGCCAGGCCAGTGTGTCCTTCCTGGCTCACCTGGACTTGTCCACTCCTTTTGGACTTGGCACTTTCTGCTCCTTCGGTCTGGAAGGCCCTTCTGCTCCTCTTCCACCTGGTGAATGAAAACTTACTCATCACTCAGGCCCATTTGTGAGCCTGCCCCCACCACCCCCACCTTCGGCCTCCATTGAATTCTCACACCCAGCACCCTCTCTGTGGGGCCTTCATTGTCACCACATTTATGGGTCCATCTCCTCCTGGAATGTGAGCACTGGGAGGGCAAGAGCCAAGTCCTGACTACCTCTGAATCCCAGTCCCTAGCCCGGGATGGGACAAGGTGTTTGTTGAGTGAATAAACGAACATTTGCTCACCGGTGTCCTTGCACTTATCAGTGACAGCCTATCTGAAACTCTGGGTGAGGGAAGGCATGGCCTCTTAAATTTTTTTCTTCCATGTTGAGTGCCCTAAAGAAAGCCAACTTGGGAGGGAGGGAAGAAGGAAGGGAGAGGGGCAGGTGAATGTGTTGGAAGTGGTGTAGGTTGGTAATTCAGGGCCAATGGGAAAATCCTTGGGGCAGGAAATGGGGAGATGGGGCCTGCACCATCCCTGGGAGGGCTTTCTGGAGACAATGATGCTTCGGGGAGGCTCTGTATGGGGGCTGTCGAGTAAGTGGGGGCATCTGTGAGGGGCCTGTTTCCCTTCTGGGGCAGCTCCTTGCTGGAAACTGCTCTCGCTTCTCCTTCGGGCAGGTCTGCCACATGAGGACGCCAAAAGGGGCCTGTGTGTGAGCCCTCTCTGACCCTATTCTCTCCCATGTTCAGCAGGCCAGGGGCCGGCTAGGACAGAGGACAACCCAGGCATTCCAGGTTGCTGCAGCCGCTGCCACCATGGACTCTTCAACACCCACTGGAGATGCCCCCGCTGCAGCCACCGGCTGTGTGTGGCCTGTGGTCGCATGGCGGGTGCCGGGAGGGCCAGGAAGAAAACAGGTAGGAAAGGAGCCAGCGCCCGAGGGTGGGAGGACAGGCACTGGGGCCTTGGACGGCCTGCTCTAAGGTTTCTGGCCATTTCTTGGCTGCCTCTCTCCAAGAAAGCCTCCCTCCCCAGCCCCAGGACAACCACTACTGCCCAGTGCCCCAGAGAGCAGACTTTCCCCTCTCCCAGATCTGAGGGCATGCCTGTGTCCTTCCCCTCCGCTTAAAAGGAGTGAAGTGCCTCCTCTGTGCCTGCCATTTTGTCAGCTTGCTCCTTTTTACACCTTACAGCACTGTGAGGTGGCTGTTTTTGCCTCTATTTTCCAGATTAGAAAAACTCAGGGAGGTTAAGTGGCTCATCCAAGGTCACACAGCTACTAAGTGTTGGGCCCAGGATTTAGATTCAGCTTCGGATTCCAAGTCCAGTTCTTCACACTGTTCTCCGCAAGCTTTCTCTCCTGGGCTCCACTTGGCCACTGGAGGGCTTGAAATTGCCCAGTGTGCTCATAGACATGGCCGAAAGGAGTTCCAGGGTAGACATGTTCAGAACACTCTATTCTACATGGTCTTTATGGAATTTTGCAACTCACATCAGCATATTAAAGTGCCTGTGTTCCAAAAGCAAAGGCTCATACGTCACAGCCGAACCCAAGTGTCCCTTTTTAAACCTTAAGGACAGTGACCTATAATGCTTTATGGATTGTTTAGATATCGGTTCTCCTACCATTCTTCTCTGACATTAACCTGTGCTTGCCTTCATTTTCTGACCTGCAGCTTCTCCCTTTCTACCCCACAGGCTCTCTGGAGCAGCCCACGGAGGAGTGTGCCCAGGAAGCTGGGCACAGTGCCTCTTCCCTGATGCTCACCCAGTTTGTTTCCAGCCAGGGTGAGTCATTTTGGAGGGGTGGAGGCATGCAGGGGGCGGATCCTGGGGGAGAACAGCTTCCTGTTTGGATGCCATGACCTCCTGGTTGGTGAAGTCAAGCAGCACAGGGCTGCCTCTTGTCTGCACTCACCACCAAAATCCATCTCCCACCCCCTCCAGCTTTGGCAGAACTGAGCACCGAAATGCACCAGGTCTGGATCAAGTTTGATATCCGGGAGCACTGTCCCTGCCAAGCTGATGCCCAGGTGTGGGCACCTGGGGGTGGGGGCCAGCAGGTGAGAATCACGGCATGGGGACAGCATGCTAGCTGGTGGGCCCCAGGATTGTGCATGTGACTGCACTTTACTGACCTCAGCAGGGTTTGGCCTCTTTCTTTTGACGGGAATGAAGAGGAACATCAGGCTACTTCCCACTCCCCCTTAGGGATTTGGATCCATGGAGCCGGTGTTGGCATTTGTCCCACCCCTGCCCCTGTCTCCTGCCCTGCAGGAGCCCTCACTGTGTGTAGCCAGAGCTCCTATCCACTCTGTGCGTGTTCCAGCTCAGCACTTGCCACATCGTGCTAGAGTGGCTTGCTTTCCTGTCCTGTCTGTCCACATCCCGGGCACAGATGCCTGCCGGCGGATGTTGGCTCATCTCAATATTCCCTGCACCTATCACGTAGCAGGTGCTAGACAGGCATTTTGCAAAGCTTTTTATGAAGCTTGAGGGGTTTTTTGTTTGCTTGTTTTTAAATAAAAGTTATTCATTCAAGAAGTAGTTTATTGAATGCATTTTGCAAGATGTACCCCATGCTACATACCTGTGGTGGAAAATTTGGAAAATACAGACAGGTATAGGAAAGAAAATGACAGTGACCTAAAATGCCAACATGATCATTTTGACATCAGTAATTTGCCTATCTGTTTATTCGAGTCTGTTCCAATGTACTTTTGATTGTAATGTACATAGAACCCCATGAGCAACTTTTCCCCACCTAAAGTTATATAACTTTTTCCTTCTTGTAAACATGATTTTAGGATGTGCAAGAGTCTGTTGTTAAGGCTTGTGGGTTGATTGAGTTGTCTTTGCCATTTTAAAATCTCTGGTTGGACTGGGGGTGGTGGATGGGTTTAACAGAAGGAGCCTAGAGAAAAGAACACCTCAACTCCACAACCTTCCTGCAAGGAGGACACCAACAGGACCAAGGACATCAAAGCGGGTGAGCGACCCCTGCCCCATGTTCAGACTGGGCCAGGGTGGGAAGCCTCAGGAGAGATTGGAATTACTTTAGCCACCACCTCCCCCAATCGCTATTACTCTTCTCAAGTCACTCCAGAGAAAGTAAATCGAAACAAAATCTAGGACAAGCTTCCTAATCTCTTTCTAGCTAGAACCCCTTCCTGAGCCCTTCTTGGGAGAGGATCTGGAGCTGCCAGCAGGAAAACTGGGGTGGGAGGCAAGTGCATCCAGAGCGAGGGGCAAGCCAGTGAGGAGAGAGTGGGCTCGGCCGGAGATGAAGAAGAGAATGTGGACAATGGAGTTTTAAGAGGAAGGGAAGCCTTCACTGTTTTTCTCCTCAACAGAGACCCTGGACTCCACAGAGACCTCTGCCGAGGACCGTGCCAGCCGAGGGCCCCTGCCTTGTCCCTCTCTCTGTGAACTGCTGGCCTCCACTGCTGTCAAACTCTGCTTGGGGCATGAGCGGATACATATGGCTTTTGCCCCTGTCACTCCAGCCCTGCCCAGTGTGAGCAAGGGCATGGGGGACACGCTGGGGGCAGAGGTGGGGCTGGCCCTCCCTGCAAGTTCGGCAGGTCCTTAGTCTGCCTTCTGCCACCCCCTGCCTCCGTAGGATGACCGAATCACCAATATCCTGGACAGCATCATCGCGCAGGTAGTGGAACGGAAGATCCAGGAGAAAGCCCTGGGGCCTGGGCTGCGGGCCGGGCCAGCCCTGCGCAAGGGTCTGGGCCTGCCCCTCTCACCAGTGCGGCCTAGGCTGCCTCCGCCACCGGGGGCTTTGCTGTGGCTGCAGGAGCCCAGGCCTCAGCGAGGCTTCCGCCTCTTCCAGGAGCACTGGAGGCAGGGCCAGGTGAGGCTCTCACCACCCCACTGTCAGGTCTCACAGCCTTGCCTCCCCTCAGGGCCCTGATCCCTAAGCCTGGCTCCTCACTTGGGGAAGCAGCAGGGGCTGGTCCCCAAGCTGTTCCGGCGATCTCTACAACACACCCCAGCCTGAGCATGTTGGGCAGCCCATCTTTCTCCCCATATCCCCATCCCCTCCACTACAGCCTGTGTTGGTGTCAGGGATTCAGAGGACATTGCAAGACAGCCTGTGGGGGACCGAAGCTCTTGAGGCGCTTGGAGGCCAGGTGCAGGCGCTGACCCCTCTCGGGCCTCCCCAGCCTACAAACCTGGGCACTGCAGCCTTCTGGGATGGATTCTCCCGGCCTGAGAGTAAGTATCTTTGGTGTGGGGTAGGGGGAGCTGGGAGCCAAAGCCAGGTGGCAGCAGAGGCCTAGAGTGACTCTCCGGGCAGCTGGAAGCAAGGCCTAGGGCAGCAACAGGACTGTGTTGCTGCCCCGGGAACAGGGCCTCTGGGCAATGGCTTTTCTGTTCCTCCCCCAGTTCGCCCAAAGTCATCTGAGGGCTCAGTCCTCCTGTTGCACAGAGTTCTGCGGGATGAGGACACAAGCAGGTGCGTATGGGACAAGGACTGGCCCTCCCTCACCCCCCCACCCTTGCCCTCCTTCTTCTCCTCCTTACCCCCACTACCCCCACCGTGACCCTTGGCACACTCTGCTTGCCTCTGGGATTTACCCCTGTAGTGGAAGGCTTTGATGAGGGTCTCTGGTGCCTGGGTTGAGCCTGCTGGGTGTGACTCCTCTCCTACAGGCTGGAGAACCTGGCTGCCAGCCTGCCCCTCCCAGAGTACTGTGCCCAAAATGGGAAACTCAACCTGGCTGCCTACCTCCCACCGGGCCCTGTCTTGTGTCCACTGGAGCCCCAGCTGTGGGCAGCCTATGGTAAGTGTGCACTGCCCTACTGCCCAATCCCTGACCCAATTCCTATCATCTCTGTGCTTCTATGTCTGTGCCAAGGTTCTGGGATCTTTTCCCAACTGTCCTTTCTCCACCTCCATACAGGTGTAAGCCCACACCGTGGGCACCTGGGGACCAAGAACCTCTGTGTGGAGGTGACTGACCTGGTCAGCATCCTGGTACGTGCGGAAGCCCCACTGCCTGCCTGGCATCGGGCACAGAAAGGTGGGTCCTTGGGCGGAAGCAGGGTGGGGACAAGCTGCAGGTGTGAGGTGCTGTGTCTGCCTGCCTTCGGCTCTCCTGAGCCGTCTTTCTCCCTCAGACTTCCTCTCAGGCCTGGATGGGGAGGGGCTCTGGTCTCCTGGCAGCCAGGTCAGCAACGTGTGGCACGTGTTCCGGGCACAGGACGCCCAACGCATCCGCCGCTTTCTCCAGATGGTGAGGAGGGAGCTGGGACCCTGCCCTTCCCCGATGCAGCCTCTCTGCTCCCTGGGAGCAGAACCTCCCATCCCAGAAGCCCTCCCTGTCTGTGTTATCTGTGTGCTCCCCACCCACTCAGGTGAGACTCGACTCACACTCATGTGCAGAGAAGGCAGACTGGGACCTTGAGGGAGTCATGTGGTGGGTGCACAAAAGAGCAAGGGGTTGAGGTGGGAGCCAGTGATGAAATGGACTCGGAGTTGCTGCAGACTAGGCACTGTATTGAGGCCTTGGTCCATTATCTCAGTTCATGGTCACACCACTTCTTCATACACACATGCTGCTTTCCCATTTTGCAGATGAGGAAAACTGAGGCTGAGTGGTGGAGCTGGGGCCTGAGCTGATAGCTGTTCCCATCCCAGGTCACTACTCTGTGCTCCTCCTGGGGCTTCCCTTACATAGGCTCAGGGAAGCCCGTTTGAGATGTCCACCTGCTACTCTTCCTTAAGTCATCTATATCTCATGAAGAGGTGGTAGCAAGTAAGGGATGAAGGAGGCCACGTGGTAGGTGGCGGGAGAGACTGGACCACACTGAGGGGCAGGGGAAGGGAAGGTGAGAGGAGGCAGGAAAGTCCAGCAGCTGAGGCTAGCATTGAGGATAGGGCAGGTCCAGATTCAAAGTCTGGCTGAGCTCGGATTGTCCTGGAGAAAAGATGTCCACCAAGTGTCACCCCTGCTAAGACATACGCTCACATGCAGACATGTAGGTGTCAACATGACTGCCCACTACTACCCTTCTGCCCACAGGCACGCACATCTGCAGACATGTCAACAGGCACATGTAGATCTGTAGATGCTGGAACACATCTGTAGAGGGGAGCAGACAGAAGCATCCCTTCATACCCACATGGCCTCACCTTGTCTGGGTATGGCAGTCTGTGGGCAGTCCCATATGGCCAAATCCAGATGACTCATGTGGAATCTGAAGGGTGTAGTCTCACTGGGTGGCCTGGGAAGTACTGACCTAGCCCCAGGATGGACTTGAACGGTGGGCAGAGTCAAAGGAGCCTTGACTCCTGCTTGGAACTACCCTAGGGTCCAACCTGGCTTCACCAGTCTCCCTCTACGCTTGGCTCAGTCTTGGAGCCCTAAGCCCAGAGACCATTGCTGAGGTTCTAGCTGAAGGGGTGGGTTTCGCTGGTGGCCAGTTGGGACATGATGTTGGTGTCAGCCTCTGTAGATATTCCCAGGCATCTTCTCTGGCCTCTCCCTGTCTGCCCAAGGAGCTCCCTGCTCGGGTTTGGCTGGTGAAGCCGCCCTCATGGCTATGCTTGCTTCAGAGGCCTTGGCCTGGACAGCCAGCCTGCCCATCCACTGGGAATCAGAACTTTTGTGTGTCCTTGCTGCTTCTGAATCTGGGATCATAGAAGAATTTGGATTTTCTCTCCAGGAATACCTAATCACCTACAATTTAGCCCACAATTCTGATATTTGCTGGAATCTAGGTTAAGAGCTGCTGGTATAACAAGTTCATGAGTTGGGACTATTCACGGTGTCTTCCCGGGTTTTGGAGAAAAGGGTATGTTTGAGTGAGGGAGGAGAGGGTCCAGAGCTAGGACACAGGCTCCTCATGGCATCTGGCTTCAGGAAAAGCAGGGATTTAGACCTGCCCCCCACCCCCTCCCCCTTACCTCAAGGCCCTTAATCCTTTCCACTAAGCTCCTTTCAGCCAAATCTCCAATCTGCCAACCTTAGTGGCCACAGCCCCTCACCATCCAGCCCCTTTCTCTCCCTCCTGTGTCCTCTCTGCTTGCCCTTCAAGACTTGAACACTCAGCTCTTTCAAGTGCCCACAGCCCTTGGGAAGTCTATGCTCTGGCCTTCTACAGCCCTGCCCTCGCCTCCCTCACTTGCTCATTCCCCTTTTCTTCTTTGAGGTGTGTCCGGCTGGGGCAGGCAACCTGGAGCCTGGCACCCCAGGAAGCTGCTACCTGGATGCAGGGCTTCGGCGGCGCCTTCGGGAGGAGTGGGGTGTGAGCTGCTGGACTCTGCTGCAGGCCCCCGGAGAGGCTGTGCTGGTCCCTGCAGGGGCTCCCCACCAGGTGCGTCCCCGGGGGCCGGGGCTCTGCAGAGAGCTCAGAATGCCAGAAACAGCGAGAACAGCAGCACAGCGATGCTGCATCCCCTACCTGGTATGGCCTCATCCCTCTCCAGACCTGGGGATCTAGGCTGGGCAGGAAGCACAGTCCCACTGTGGCATTCTTGAACTGGGCTTTGGGTCCGTGGGTGCTGACTCTGCCTGTGCCATCTCTGGCATCCCTGTGGCCTGGTTTTGGCTATGCCCTTGGGGATGCTGGTGCTGGATCCAGAGCCTCTGTTCTCTGAGAGCTGGGTGGGATCATTATGGAAAGTAGAGCTCAGGGCCAAGCTGGGCAGCGTCAATCTCCACTGACCCTCTTGTTCACCTCCTTCCTGGCACAGGTGCAGGGCCTGGTAAGCACAGTGAGCGTCACTCAGCACTTCATGTCCCCTGAAACCTCTGCCCTCTCTGCTCAGCTCTGCCACCAGGGATCTAGCCTGTCCCCTAACTGCCGCCTGCTTTGTGCCCAGGTGAGTATAACACTGGCCAGGAAGCTGGGTGTGCTTCCCAAGTCATCCTGTGGCACAGCTGGGGTGGTATAACAGACATAGCTCTGTGCCCAGCAAGCAGCTAGCCAAGGCCAGCAAGGGAGTTCTTCTTGGTGGAGAGAGCCCACGAATGCAATTGTGAACTCCGTGTCCTCTCGTTTTCTCCTAGGTGGACTGGGCTGTGTTCCAAGCAGTGAAGTTGGCTGTGGGAACATTACAGGAGGCTAAATAGAGGGGTCCCAGGTGTCTGGGGGGCAGGTAGACCAGGTGCTCAGCTCAGGCACAGCATAAGCAGAGAAGACACTGGGGGATTGGGGGTCTTTGGTCAATTCCACAAGCACCACTCTGGGTATCAGCAGGATACTCTGTTTCCCGCTTCTAACCTTGGCCCTAAAGCCAACAACCACAGTGCCACTGAAATTCACACTTGCCCTTCGCAGGCTGGCACCTGCTCCGCCATGCCCCTCTCCATGGTACCAAGCCCACCTTGGGGTTGACTGACGCCCTTCAACCGCTGTCCCCCCAGCCCAGGAGACAAACAGCCTTTCCTTGGGGGACTTTGGGAATCACTCTGGCTTAAGCAACACCTTCTGCTCCCTAATCTCCTGCTGTCCCACCTGTGCCAAGCTCTGTTACACCACGCACCTCCTCACGGGACTCTGGGCACCCATGCACTACAGGCATCTGGATAAGGGGCGACTGAAATCCTGCTCTCTTGTTTGAGGGAGAGCTGTGAGGTGTGGGGAGGAGGTGGCCTCAGGACACTACCCAGGCTTGGCCAAAGGGAATGATAGGAGTGAGGCTCTGTCCCTGCTCCCTCCTCTTACCTTCCTCCTTCCTATTTTCCATTAAAATCTGTTGTTTTCTGAAAGCCACCAGGCCAGTGTGATTGGCCTTGCTCCTGCTGGCCACATAGATTGGGGAGGGAGGGAAGACATGGAAATGGAACCAGGTGGGCAGGAGCTGGCTGTCCCTGACAGGGACATCTTGCCTGCCCTTCTTCCCACTGAGGAGCAGATAGAGCCTTCCCCGGGGCTACCCCTGAGGATGCTCCTGACAGTGACAACAGCAAAGCAAAGCCCTGGGGCACAACAGCAAGATGGCTTTGACCCCCAACCCTCCCTGAAAACTCCAGGCTACCCCATCTCTTCCATCTGATCTGACTTGGAGCTTCAGGAGTGTGGCCCAGGAGAGCTCGGCCAGGGCTTGGCCTGCTGCCTGAGCCGGTTGGTAGCCCCTCCCCACCCCCAGGGCCCTCTGGTGTGGATCTGCCTGTTCCCCTGCCCTAGCACACCTCAGCCCAGCATGCTCCCACTCGTCATACCTGATTGTTCTGCGGTGGTTCGGGAAATGTGTGTGTGTGTGTTTTTTTTTTAATAAAATAAAATTTTTTATGATAAATTTAATACACTTTCAGAACATTTAGAAAATAGGAAATATCACCTGTAATTCCACCTCCACTCACTCTCAACCCAGCCACTGATAGTATTTTGGAATATTTCCTCTTAGTATCTTCTCATGTAAAGGATCTGTTTTACATGCAGTTGAATTGGTATGCTTTTTACTTGGTTTCTCTCTTTTAACAAACACTCTGGTGATCATTTTCTGGGTTGCTACCTAACCTTCATAATTTACATAGCCATCCTTCATTTAAAAAAAAAAAGTTTCTCCATTGTCTGCAAAGCTAGATTATTTTCATGTGATAGAAAAAACTAAAGAAAAAATTAAGGGACTCCTATACTTTACTGTGCCACTGTTTTCATTTAAGTGATCTCATTTAATCCCGTAGCGTGATTTTGAGGTAGATGTTATTTCTATTATACAGAAGAGGAAACAGGCAGGCTGGGGGGTAAGTGAGTCACTCAAGGCCACACTGCAATTTCAGTGGCAGAACTGGGATTTGAACCAAGTGTCCTGACTCCAGCCGCCTCATTTACTTGCGGCTTAATGGCCTTTGCAGATGGCTTTGCTGTCTGCTCTGTCCTCCTTCCAATACATGCACTTTATAGCTGATCATGTTCCAAGTGGCACTGGGTGACCCATCCCTACCTACACTTCACCTTATGTAGCCTTGTCCTGATGTCACCCCAGAACACCAAATACAGGTCCTCTGAGAAGATGGGGATGGCTCTGCCACTGGGCCTCTTTCTCCCCCACAGACCTCTCTGCCTGTGGTCACAGTACCCTCCAGGGACTATTGGGTCTGACTCCATGCAAATAGCAGGTGGACCAAATGTCCCAGGACTGGCCTAGGGATGAAGCCAGTTTAGGTGGGGACTGGCCTCAAGACTTGAGGCACTTGGTGGCCTTCTTCCTTACAGAGGCTTAGCTTGTCCCCCACCCAGTCCAGCCCTGCCCTTTAGGCCTCTGCTTTTCCCAGCAACCCCACTGCCCACCTTTACCTCTAGCCTCTCGCTGGCCCAGACAGGGAGGCATACCTTCAACGCTAGAAGTGACCTCAGGTGTGTATACTTCATGCTACCTCTTTTTTTCTGATAAAGTACATTTTCTAGATTCTTAATTTTGAAATTATTGTAGATTTACAACCGAGTCACAAAAATAGCACAGACCATTCCCAGTTCTTCAGCCAGCTTCCTCTCATGTTAACATGGTATATAACCATGGCACAGTGATCAAAACTAAGACATTGGTTTGCATACAACACTATTAACTAAGCAACAGACTTGATTGAGATACACTAGTTTTCCCTTAATGTCCATTCTGTTTCAGGATTCACTTCTGCCTGTGTCTTACCAATGACCTAGAAGGTAGATGTGGCTTTCCCAAGATCACAGCAAGCTAGTGGCATCACCCAGGTTGAAGCCAGATCCCTTCCCTAACCCTGGACTACTGCCCTCCTTACCCTTCCCACTTTGACAAGGGACAGGGTTTGCTGCTCTGTGACCAAATCTGGTATTACAGACATCCTTGCCCCACTCTGCCTGCCCATGCCATCCCATCGGTTTCTGAGGTTGCCTACACTTCCCTTCTAACTCCTACTCACATGCATAAATGGGTCCATGTGCCCTGGAATGACTGGCTCAGGCCTTGCTCTTGTGGGCACTGTACAGTGTGGACACTCTTTGCCACCCTGCTGCATGGCCACCCCCACCTGCCAGTGACCTCCCTCTCTGGAAATGGAGGGCACAGAGCAACCTTGAGGGAGACCTTTCTTTGCTCTGGTTCTGCAGGTTTCTATCTCAGCCCTCCATTCCTCAGCTCTTCCCATCTGTCTCAGGGCCTCTCCTATCTAGGGTGTGCTCCCTTCCTCCCAAAGCCTGCTTTATGTTGTCTCTCTCAGCTCCCAGGAAGGGCTGGTACCCTCCAAGGGCCTCACCAGGGCTGCCCTTCGCAGTTTACAAGCAGCTTTCATCGTTGCCTCCTGTGCTCCTCACCACAGAGGTGATTAGGTCTACTTCAGAGGAGCGGAGCACTTTTCCCAGCAATAATGGGGGGAGTGGAGCTGCGGTTTGTTGAAGTCTTTGCTCTTCTGGGCAGGCAGGCCGTCTGGTGTTTATCTTAGGCTGCCTCTGAGGCTCTCACAGCCCTCCCCAGACATGACCTCATTCTCTCTCAAATCATCCCCGGGAGGCAGAAAAGAGTCTGAGACCAATGCTGTCCCCACTTCACAGATGGGAAAATTGGGGGATACACACACACAAACACACTATGTTAACAGGTGGCTCTGCAATTCTAGGGGCCTCTAAGCCTGGTGAGTTCAGCTGTTTGGAAGGCAACAAGTCTGGGGCTGGGAGCAGCAGTGTCACTAAGTGCCTCCAAAGATTGTGGGCCTACAGCCTAATACAGTGCCCCACCTCCAGGGATCTCACAGTTCATGTGTGAGAAGGGCCTAAGGAGGTAGACCTGGTGGCTGGAATTCCCTAGAGTCTGGTTCCATGGTGGCCCTGGAGGCACACATCATGAAAGTGGGCCTTTGTGTTGTAGCAACAAGTGCTGTAGCCAGGAGGGCCCAGCTGGGGGTGGGGGCAGTTGGTGGGCTGCCCGGTAAACAGCCCATGTACATCTCACCTTCCCAAGAACCCTGTGAAGGAAGAGCTGTGAGCCAACCCACAGATGGGGAGACTGATGATCACAACTTATCCAGGGACACAGCCAGCCCGTGCAGAGGTCAGGCATCTGGCATCTGGCTCCAAGTCCAATGTGTTGTCTGCTCCACCAAGGGACTGGCCCCCCTCCCCCACTGGGTCCTCCTGGCGGGTTGGGGTGGGGTGGGGTGGTGGTGCACAAAGGCAGCACGAGGGAAAGGGGAGACCTAACTGAGGATCCCAGATTTGGTTGGCTTCACAGTTTTACTCCAGCTGGCCCTGCCTTCCTGTTCTGAGAGGTGGTTAAAGAAAGCTCTGAGGAAGAAAGGTCAGGCTGGGAGAGAAGCAGGAGCTGGCCAAAATCCACACCCTGCTCTCAGAGCAGCAGACTGAGCCAGCTGGGGGTGGGGGCAACAGAGATGAAGGAGCAGAAACTGACCCCTGCTCGCCCAGGGCTTCCAGGCTGCAGGGTAGAGGGTGCTGAAACAGAATAGGAGATGCCAGGCAGGGGGCTGGGACACTGATCCCAGGACCTCTCTCTGCCCGGAATCCCCTTTCTCCCACTGCCAGCCACACCTTGAGCATCCCAGCCCTGTTCCCTCTCTCCCCTGAGCGCTGTTACACCTCTATCTCAAACCAGTCATTTGGCACTTGGCTTATAACCCTGAGTTGACTTTTTTATTATATGTCTACATCTACCTTCTCAACTAGATCAGAATCTCCTCCAAGGCAAGTGCATATGTCCCCTATTACAGTACATTTTTGGTGGGTTAAAAAAGAGGTTATTTAGGAAGTGATCCTTTGGGCAATGCAGTGGTATGTTTATGACAAGCTGGACAATGCATGACAATCGCGGCCCCAGACCTCCGTGACGTCATTTGCTTGTGACGTCACCGTCGCTGGCTACTGTGGCGCTCCGCAGCCCACAGGTAGGATGACGCAACTATCAAAACCGGTGCGGACCTGTGCGCGCTGGAGATGTTCGCGAGGCTGGCGGCTAGAGGTACCCGGAGAGGGAGAGGAGGAACAGGTAGAGAAGCCCAAACTGGGTGGTGTCCGCATTGCCCGGACTGGCCCCGCCTCCTCGATGACGGACGCGGTCAGCCAATCCGGGCCAGCCGGGAGGAAGCGCAGCCTATCAGCGGCCAGGGCTCGGCCGGCACTTCCGCGTTTGTTCGCGAGCGCCCGGCGCGAGTTCGCGGGGGAGGGGACGGAGGCCCAAGCAACGCACCGCAGGTTCCCACAAGTCGCTACCCCTCGTTGCTCTGCACCTGGCCTAACGGGTCTGCGGGCCGAGGCCGCCGCCTCCCAGGGGACCAGATGGCCTCGGAAGGCCTGGCGGAGGAGCTGGAAGCGGCGTTGAGGGGTCAGGGGCTGCGGGTGCAGAGCTGGGACTCGGAGCCGGCCGGGGAGCTGCGGGCACCCGTGCGGCTACGGAGGAACGTCTGCTACGTGGTGCTGGCCGTGTTCCTCAACGAGCAGGTGAGCGTCCGCCCGCTCTGGCCCGCCGCCCCGCCGCCCCACCGACCCACCGCCTGGGCCGAAGCGCGCAGCCAGCCCCGTGGGAACCGAGGACCTACCGGCAGGAACCAGCGCTTCTTTGTGGGTGGCGCTTCCCAGTTTTGCAAAGCACTGTCATACTGACCACTGAACCTTGTGCGCCGAACTCTGAACCCTGCTATTGTCAGACGTACAGAGGAGAAAACCGAGTCCAAGAGCATTCTATCTCATCCCACTAGGCCTCAATGCCTAATGGAGAGTGCTGTCTTATTCCTCTTCCTTTTCCCACAATGTAGCTAGCACAGGCTGGTGGAGTGGGCTCTCTTTAAGATTGTTCAGTGCTGCAGAGACCTCCCCTGGATCCCACAGGATTTAGAGCTCGCACCTGTGTGATGCTCTTTTTGGTGCTGATCTAGTACAAATTGCTGTGACAACGGCTAGAAGGGGCCAAGGCCATAGGTAGGAGTTATATGGGGTGTTGGTGGGGGCATGTTTCAAAGCCTAGACTTCAGTGTGAGGACAGGCCACAGTAGTTTGCAAACCAAGAGGGGAGGCGAGAGAGAGAGAGAGAGAGAGAGAGTAACATGCAGACAGTGCAGGACACATGGCAACCCCCACTGTGGGGTTTGAATCCCAGCCCCTGAAGCAGCTCCCAGGAATCTCAGCCCCTTTCTGCAATGGAAGTCTGAATGCAAAGGGGTAAATTGCAGAGAGGGACAGTTGTAGCTGGCAGCCACTCAAGGGCCATTCCCTAGGAAACTCAACTGTTTGAGGATGTCCTCTAGTAAGGGGTTTCTGGGTGATCGTGTTTAAGATATGATCTGGCCTCAGGGCAAGGGAAGGCTGCTGGCTATGCCCCTCCTTTGGAAATACCAGCCTGGCTGTGTGAGGGTGAGGATTTTCTCTCTCCCCTCAGGATGAGGTGCTCATGATCCAGGAGGCCAAGAAAGAATGCTATGGGTCGTGGTACCTGCCTGCGGGGAGAATGGAGCCTGAGGAGACCATCGTGGAGGCCCTGCAGCGGGAGGTGAAGGAGGAGGCCGGGCTGCACTGCGAGCCTCTGACATTGCTGTGTGTGGAGGAGCGGGGCCCCTCCTGGATCCGATTCGTGTTCCTTGCTCAGCCCACAGGTAATAGTATAGCACACCATGGTGGCAGTGTGGGCAAGGGGCAGTGGATAGCTTTCCCCCTGCTCGTCCTCAGTAGATCAGCCCCTATTCTGGCTGCTACAAGCCTGGCATCTCCAGGTTCCAGCCTCAGAGTCAGGGTTAAAGTGCCTCAATGGCTGTTTGCTTTACCAGGCCTCGCACTTCTCTCAACATAGACCCTTTCCCCCCACACCTCCCCCAGGTGGAGTTCTCAAGACTTCCAAGGAGGCAGATGCAGAGTCCCTGCAGGCATGCTGGTACCCACGAACCTCCCTGGCCACTCCTCTGCGAGCCCATGACATTCTGCCCCTGGTTGAACTGGCTGCCCAGTACCGCCATCAGGCCAGGCACCCTCACATTCTGCCCCAAGAGCTTCCCTGCAGTCTGGTTTGTCAGCGGCTCGTGACCACCTTTACCAGTGTGGCCACCCAGACAGTGTGGGTGTTGGTAGGCATGGTGGGGGCGCCTCACTTGCCCATCACTGCCTGTGGCTTCACCCCTATGGAGCAGAGGGGTGGCATCAACATGGCCATCTTGCGGCTGCTACAGGAGTGTCTGACACTGCACCACCTGGCAGTGGAGACCAAGGGGTTGCTTGGACTACAGCACCTGGGCAAAGGCCATACGGATGGCATCTGCCTGAATGTGCTGGTGACCGTGGCTTTTCGGAACCCAGGTATCCAAAATGAGCCCCCAGAGGTTCGGGGTGAGAACTTTGTTTGGTGGAAGGTGATGGAGGAAGACCTACAAAGCCAGCTCTTACAGAGGCTTCAGGAATCATCTGTTGTCCCAATCAACATATAGAAAGGTGCCATAAGTAGACACAGAGTTATCTGTGCTCCTTCCACCATGATTTCGTCTCCCTCTTTGGGAGGCAGGAGGTTGGCAATCAGGGATCCCGTTGTATTGGGAACAGGATAGTTCTCCTGCTTCTCAGGGGGACTTCCATCTCTCCTTACCATGAGCAGGCCCCTACATTGTACCAGAAGGGACAGTGCCTTTAACCAAGCAAGGAGTCCAGAGCTTAAGGACCCAGTTTCCCTGAGGCACAATGAGGGCACTGCTCCCTAAGGGGATATGAGAACGTTCTGAACCCGACAGCATCTTCTTTTCTACACCAGGTTCTCGGGCTCTTAGAATATGGAGGGGGTGCTGAGGGTGGTCACTCCAAGGACTGTGTCCTTTGCTGAGTAAATAGATGTTGCTTGCTTTGCCTTCCTGCCTAAATGTCTTTGTGGGGAGGAAGTGAGCAGGAAGGGGGGACTGCCCTCAGAAGCTCCTCCCCTTGTCCCACTGAGGCCTTGCCAGACCACAGGCTGACATGGCAGGGGCCAGCCTGGGTGCTGGGAGCTGGGAGCAGGCAGGCTTCCTGCTGTCCATCTCAGCCTCTCTTGGGTCCACTGAGAACCTCTTCATCTTGCCTGCCAGGTACAATGTGACCACATTCCCCTCCATGTTTCGAGTGGTAAAAATGCCAGGGAAGCTTTGGGTAGGTGAGGAGGCCTGGATTTCCTTCTTGAGCTGATCCCTCCCCAGAAATTCTGCTTCTGGGCCCCTGGCTCTTGCCTCTGCCTTTTTATAACTCTAGCCCAAACCAAACCCAAATCCTCTCACTTCCCCTTAGCCCAACTGAATCATAGTAGGAATTGTTTAAAGAAAGAGCTTAACTAAAATGTAAAGGAAAACTAAAAGGGATGAACAAACAAAATATATTATGTGCTCCTCATTGCATCTGAAGTCTAGATCTCTGATTCTGAACTGGGAAACACTTGGTTGGGCTTCCTTGCTGAAGTAACTACATGCTGGCCCTGAATGAAGGACTAGGGGACCTGAGGCCCCCCAGCTGCTGCTGCCTCTTTTGGCCACCATCTTGTCTTTCTGGCCTATGGGGTTATCTGTGGTAGGAGTCCCATTCATCCGATGTTAAGTATCTCCTAAGATAGAGCAGAACCCTTCATGCTCGCTCACTTCTCCCAGTGTCTGAGGGACCCACCAGTTCACATCCACGTCAAAAGGCAATGGTATCTGCTCCCATTGTTTAGCCTATGGTAGTTTCCAACCGTGGATGCCCATTTAAAAACAACTCAGGCCAGCCCAGAAACACTGATTTATCTCGGAGGGCCGGGCTTGGGCATTGGTATTTTAAAAAGCCGTCCAAGTGATTCTAACATGCACTGAGGCGAGAACCACTGGCCAGCCCTCTCGGTCTTCAGCTTGCCCTGCCCTGACGAATTCTTGGTGACTCCCTTAGAGGCTACATGAACATACACTTAAGAGACAAGCTTTTTAAACCAGCAGGCCCACTGTTCACCACAAAAGCAGTCATACAGCTTACAACCTAATGTGAGACTTGCACCCAGATGCTGCTGATGGCCCACTCCCCCAGTGTGTCTCTGAGGCTGGCCAGCCCTCAGTTGTGGGCAAAATGAGCAGAAATAGTGTTGCCTGGCCAAGAGCCGCTGTTCCTGGCAGGCGTTGAAGAACGTCAGAGTTGCCCTGCCAGAGCCTGTCTGTTTACCGCCAACCCCTCCACTCCAGTGCTGAAAAAGGACCTTAATTTGTCTTATTTGGGGAGGAAGATGGGCCCAAATTAGCAGTAGAGCCCTCGGCAGAAAAGACTCGAAGGGTGGAGAACAGGGCAGCTGTGTCCACGCAACCACACCATTTATTGCTGTGGTGTCTGGGGGGTACACCATGAGAATGCCAAAGTGCATCGAGGAGGGGAGTGTTTGTGACTCCTGGACGCTTGGACATTTTCAGAAAGAGTTCAGACCCAGTCTGCCCACTGAGTTTGCTCCCATCCCACACCCACACCCACGTGTGCCCAATGCATGCATGCACACACCCAGTGTCCTTCAGCACAGCAGGTCAGTCCTCCCCAGCTTGGAGGAATGTGGGAGAGGTAGAGGTCACTGAGTTTCCTCCTCTTTCATGTCACCTTTTGGCAACCCGCAGCTGGCTTCCAGAAGCGGCATGGGCAGGAAAAGGAAGCAAAAGGGGCTCTGGCCTGTTCCTCCTTGCCCAGAGCCAGCAACTGCAGTCCTGCTGTGAGGTAATGCCTGGCGCCGCCTGTGTGTTCCTGCAGGTCGAGACAGATTCGGGCCGGGTGGGGTGGCAGCCCCAGCCTCAGAGGGCATGCAGGGAGAACACCAGGCCTGCAGCCTGTGTCCCAGCCCCTCCCTGCCAGGCCTTGGGGCATGCAGTCAGGTGGGCATCCTGGCCTCATCTGTACTGAGCTCCCTCGCTCCCCTGGAAGGGCATTCCATTGAGAGCACTGTTGGCTGGGCCGCCCCCCGCCAGTCTCCAGCCCCTCTACCCAGGTGCTGTGGACCTGCTGAGACGGGTTCAGAAGCGCCAGAGAAACCAGCTGGAGCTGGAGCCTGGCACCAGCCCCCGGCTCCCCAGGCCCTCTCCCGCCCTGGTGGAGTTGCATCAAGGTTCTCATTAGCAGCTGCCCCCGCCTGGGCGCGGAGCATGCTTTGGCCTTTTGCCATGAGGCGGTTGGGGATTTTGCAACAGTCTCCAGGAGGGCCAGGCAAGAACAGTGGGCTATCCCTGCCATCCACTGCCCCTTCCACAAGGGTTAAGTCAAGAAGGCAGGAGAAAAAAAATGTCAAGTCTTAGCAGAATCTATGGTACCTAGTGTGCCAGAGTCTGGGCTCCCTTGTCCTCATCTGTCTGACCTCCAGTTCTGACCAGCCCTTGCAGCCGTCAGCTCACACCCCTGTGCCCACGGGATTGAATCACAGGTCTTGGCCTCGGCCACAAATGGCCTGTAGAGGCAGGTGGCAGGCACAGAACACAGGAGGGTCTGGGTTCCAACGCTCATCTAGCCATCACCCAGCTTCCCTAGGAAGACACCATGCTGCCCGGGAGGCCATCTCTTCTGTTCTTTGGCTCTGGTACCTTGGAGACCCACTTCCTGAAGCCCCGCCTGGTGTAGCCAACAAGGCAAGGTCTCCTTGAGGTGACCTGGGAGCCGAAGCCCAGGCCTCCACAGAGGCAGAGGCCCCTGGATACAGAGGAGACAGAGCCAAGCCCCTGCCCTAGGAGAAGGGTGGTGATGGCTGTGCCAGGCGGGAGGGGAGGCAAACCTGGGCAGAGGTGAGAATAGGAGCCTCCCCTCCTGTCATGCTTCTGGCTCAGACGTGCCCTTCTGGGGGTGGGGGGAGGTGCAGGTGAGGACCCTGTGGGGGAAACTTGACAAAAGCAATGGCAGCCAATTCCTTGCAGAATTCCTCCAGCACCACCACGCCCTGGAGGAGGGTCTGGTGGTCCAGCCTGAGGGGAAAGCACAGTCATGGTTGGAAGGCAGTGGGTGTGCCCCCAGTGTGACTTCCCAGGGTCACTAAGGCATAACCCAGTGGCAGACCCGAGTGAGAACAGTGGGCCCTCTGTGCTAAGGCCTGGCACCGCCTACTCACTACCCCCGAAGCACCTGCCCTCCCACCCAGGGCTCTGCCCCAGGCACCCACTTCTCTCGGTTACTTACTGCTCCCCAGGAATATGACCCATCAGCTGCTTGCGCACCAGGAGCAGTTTGCCTGGGAACTGGGGTACCCTCTGAATTCTCTGCATCAAGTCCCCAATTACCTAAAGAGGAACAAGAGGACTGAGGTGGGGACCAGTGACACTCAAGCAAGGTCCTATGGCTCTGTTGCAGCATGGCAGGGTGATTGGTACCTGTGCTCTCCCCTGGCACTGACTAGGGTCCCCACATCTGCAGCCCTTGTCCTGTCCCCTCCCTTCCTGCCCACCACTGACACATTCCCTGGCATCCTTACCCGGACAAGTACAGAGAACAGACTCCTGCAGCCGGGGGCCAGGCTGATGTAGGGGTCCAGGAGGTACTCATGGATAAGGGGGTGGGGGAAGAGGGCGAGCCGGGACAGGACTGAGGTCACTTGCAGGTTCAGGCTGTATGGCTGCAGGGAACATGGTGGACAAACCCAGGGCTGTCAGGGATGGTGAGCATTTCTGCACTCTCCCAGAAAGGCGCCTGGCCAGTGTGAACGTGTGCGGGGGTGGGAGGCTCACATGATGTGTGTGTGTCATGGATCCCTGGGGCTGAGGGCCAGAACATGTTAGGGCGTGTGGAGCAGAGGCGAGACGGTGCTTCCCGCCTGGGGAAAGGTGGGAGGAGAGGGGCCATGGAGCTGAAGAACCAAGACGACTCAACCCCCCGTGGCTAGGCCCTGCTCTTCTGAAGGACTCCGAAGCACCCACCTGGGGTGCCACTATGCGCCCCGCCCTCTGGCTGGAGCCCAGCCCTGTTGGCTACCTGTTCCAAAATCCGGGACATGCGGTCAAACAGCATTTGGAGGAAGTGCCCCTCAAAGAAAGGCCGCTCTGGCTCGTGGGGGTCCAGCGGTGTGAGAGCCAGGGGCCAGCCCCAGGGACTGACTCGGGAGCTGCACTCCTGGAACTGGAGCAGAAGGGAGAGTTGAGAGGAGGCCCATGGTCAGGAGGCCCCAGCACACAGTGGGCCACACAGGAAAGTGGACTCGGGGCTCGTGGCTAGAGATGGGAGTGCCCTGGTGGAGCTCACAGAGGGAGAAGTCTTTGAGGGGCAAGGAGTGGGCCCTGGCAGAGACCTCAACACTCACCAATGTGTAAGCATCATGGACGTAAGTGTCATATCCAGTCTCCTCCAGGAAGGCGGAGGTCTTGGCTTCCTCAGGAACCAGGCAGAGGAAGCTGAGAGATAGGACCCTCAGTGTGGTGGGGCCACCCTGGTGCCATGCTCACCCCGCTCTGTTTCCTCCTGGAGGGAACATGCCCTCCTGGGCTGTGCCCCTCAGGGGTATGGCCAAAGACAGAGCAAACCCACGTGGCTCAGACTTCCTGACCTGCCCCTACCTGTTGACGATCTCAGTTACCGCCGTTTTGCCATCCGAGTTGGTGGCGGGAGCTGGATGGGGCTTGGCAGAGGGCTGGAAGCCAGCGTCGAGGAGGCCGTCTGTGAAGTAGGGGTCTTCCTCTAGGTCTCTGTGGCCATCGTATACATGCATAGCACCGAGGAACCAACAAAAGAAAGAGTGTGGGGTGCTGAGGGCTGGGGTGGAGCCGTGGTCTCCCCAGGGCGCGCGGGGTTTCACTTACAGATTGTCTTCGTAGCTCTCGGGCTCCTGGGAACCCCGGGCCGCATACAGGCGGCCCTCGAGGTGGCACAGGACCAGGCTGCGGATGATCCGGTCGTGGGGCTTCTGGAGCAGCTCCTCAAACAGCCGCAGCGTGGCAATGCTAATCTGGGGCAATAAGGGGTCAGCAGGATGCCCCTTCCTGTCCCAGGTTCCAGGGGTGTGAGATAAGAAAAGGGGATCCTCCTCCCCGGTTTTGGGGGGAGTGGATTGGTGGTGGCCTGGGAATCAGGAGTATGGCTGGTCTTGGTTCCATTATTAATTTGATGTGCAATAACCGGCAAGAAAAATGGGCTTTTCTGTGCTCAGTTTCTATGTCCAAAAAATGGAGTGCTGGCCTTACTACCTCCGAGTGGCCAGTAGCCTAAAAAACGTTCCATGAAAGGAAAGCAGTGTGCAGATTAGAAAGCATGTGATCACAGACAACTGTGTGACAAGAGCCGGCTGGCTACCATCACTGTTTCTTTTTGGTGAGAGGGGTTCAATGTCTCTAAGGCAGAACCACCTGGACCGCTAATGAATATGGGAGACCTCAGGAAATCCCTTTGGCAGGGGTGGGGCAGGAGCACGTGAAGACCAGGGCTTCCACCTCACCTCATCAGAGAGGTGGTCGCAGTGCCTGATGAGGTGAGCGCACAGGGTGCAGGGGCTGTCCTCGGGGGCTGCCGGCTGCTGCTCCGAGCCCAGGAGGAAGGCCACAACCTCTCCAAGCAGCGCAGGGGAGCGGAGCTGACGCAGCAGGGCTGTCAGCAGGGCCGTGGAGGTCAGGACGCTCTGCTCAGACCTATGTGGACAGAACACTAAGCCAGGCAGGGAGTGGAGGCCAGAGGGACAGGGAGGGGTGAGTGGAAGGGTGGGGGGACCCTTCCTGGTTTCCTTACATCTCCAGCTGGTGTGTCTCTGCTCACTCAAACCCCTCCTGAGGTCATAGAGTCCCAGGACATAGGCCTTTGCTAACCCACAGTGGCTCTGAGCCACGTGTGTGTTGGGGTAGGCCTGGCCGAAATGAACCAAAGGAGCCCACAGACTCATGGGATGCTGGCTAAGGAGGTCCCTGGTTGTAGGGACAGGAAGGGGCAGACAGGGTGGGCGGTTCGATCCACACTATGTCCACATCTGAGGGGCCTGGACATAGACTTACACGTGTAGGAGCTGTGGCTGCAGAATCTCCATGAACAACTTCTCAGCCACAGCCTTTGCCAAGGCATCCGCAACCACCTGGGCACCAAAGAGCAGATCTTAAACTCGTTTCCACCGAAAATAACTGTCCTTGCACAGCATCCAACACAACAGCAGAGGGGCCCTGCCCAGCTCTTTAGACCCTTCAGTTCTCCAGGAGACAGAGATGACAGTGGCATGACTCACCGTGTGCGCCTCCATGATGAGGTGGTCACAGTAATCAAACCAGCCCAGAAAGGCAGCCAAGGCCTCTTTGCCTGGGAAGTTACCCTCATCAGACGGGGCACTGGGTAACCTGTGGAAGAGTGAGGGAGGCTGTGAGGCCTGCCTCAGCTGTTCCAGAAGGAAGCTGGACCCTTTTGCCCTCTGCCCCGGAGCCTCTGTTGTAAGTGGGGAATAGGCCAGGGTAGGGCGGTCAATTCTACAGGGAGCTCTGTGGGTGGAAGCAAAAGCGATGCTCCTCTGGTGGGTGAGAAGGCCCGTAGGGTGGGCTGTAACCTTGGGAAGGAGGTGCCAACAGGGGTCCCCATCCCTCCTGGAAAACAAGAGGAACCGGCCACCAGAGGACAGGCAGGGCTTCCAGCCACTGTAGATGCAGCCCCTCTTCCTTGGCCACATGCCTACCTCCAGGCGATGCCCTCTAAAGCAGCAATGTCTGCAGGGTCCAGAAAGGTGGGCAAGGACTGGTACAACTGGCAAAGGTGCTTCACAATCGCAGGGCAACAAGGGCTGTTCTGCACCAGGTAGGTGGCGGCTGCCTGGGGAGCCACGCTAACGAGGAGCAGCAGATTCTCCTGGGCCTTCAGAGCCACACGACCTTTCTAGGGGGCAGGGATACAACTTCAGGACATGCACCTGAGCTGAGTCCCCGAGTCTCCGCCCAGCATTCACCCGGTCCAGCACCTTGCTCTTGCACAAGCCAACCAGGGAGGTGATTAGGTTGCTCTCCCCAATTCCCTCATCGGGCTCCTGGGTCTCAACAGGCAGCTGGGCGGTCAAGGCCCCAGCCCCACAGGAACCCCCATCAGGAGTCTTGCTGTGGGGGTGGTCCTTGTCCTCGATACTGGCCGTCTCTCTAGACAAGGTTGTGGAGTCTTTGGATGCTTTCTTCTGAGCTACAGTTTTTTTACCCTGTAAAGGAGGCTAGGTGAGGCCAGGCCTGGTGGAGACCACTCCCCACGCTGCCCCTTGGGAACGCAAATGTGCTGTTAGGGACTTGGCATGGAGCTGGAGGGGAGGCGCCCTGAGTGCCTCTGTGGGATGGGGTCTAGGCCCCTCTGCTTCTGTCTGCTAAAGACACTCACTTCCAGGATGTAAGTGAGCAGAGCTGGATCCTGCTGGATTTTAGAGCAGAGGACGGTGGTGAACTGCACTTCCTCTTTTTCTGTGAGGGATCCGGGAGCTCCCCCAAGCCGGAGAAGGTTCTAGAAGGGGAATAGCATAGAAACAGAGGGGAACGGGTGGCAAGGAAGAGAAGAGGCCGCACCCCCAGCACCTCTTGGCTTCCTGGCCCCTCACCTGCACAGGCCTGTGGACATTGAGGTAATGCAGGAGAGGGTGCTGGACCTGGGCCAGAACCTTGCTGAAGAACTGGAACACCTGCTGCCGCATGCCGGGGGGGTACTGAGGGGCAGAGTGGAGGTCCGGTCAAGAGAGGGAGCCGTGTCCCTCAGAACACTGCCCTCCTCCACTGCCAGGGAAGACACCTTTTCTGCAAGTCTCCTTCTCTCATTGTGGGAATTGGCCCCCTCTGCGCTGCCCGTCCCCTTCCCACTTCGTTTTTCTCCATAACCTTGTCATCACTGAACACACAGGTGGGCTCTGTCCTAATCACCGCTGTGTCCCGACACACAGCTGGTCCTCAGCACATCTTTGCTGAGTGAAGCCTGACTGAATAAGAGGGAGCCTCTCCTCAATTTCCATGACATGAGCAGTGAGCGAGGGAGGTGGTGGCTGTGCCCTGAGCTGGCCCCGCCCAGTGTCCGGGCTGGAGGAGCACAGGTAGAAGAGCCTGGCATCAGGGCCAGGCTGGGATGGAAGACTCCGGGTCCGCACCTCGGCCTTGCCCAGCGTGCACAGGGTCTCCAGGATCTTGTGCTGCAGCAGGTACTCCAGGCAGGGCCCGGCCTCACCCACCGCCTGCTGCCTCTCCTCGTGCACCAGGATGTCCAGCATCTGCTTCAGCCGCCAGGGGATATCTGTCTTCTTGGCCGGGGTGCTTTCATCTACTCGAGGGTGAATGGGGAGAAGATGAGCACTCTGGCTCTATGGAGTCAAGTCCAAGGGCCCTGGGGATGGGGTTGGCTGAGGGCAGGAGAGGCCAAGTTAACAGTCTGCTCCAAATAAAGGCCAGAGGAAATGGAAGTTCACAGTTCATGCCTCCATATTTAAAAACACAAAAGAACCCGGCTGGTGTGGCTCAGTGGTTGAGCGTGACCCATGAACCAGGTCACAATTTGATTGCCCGTTAGAGTACATGCCCAAGTTGTCAATGATTTTCTCTCATAATTGATGTTTCTATCTCCTTCTCCCTCTCTCTGAAATCAATAGAAACATATTAACACACACACACACACATTTACAAAACACACAAAAGACCTTCTAGAATGAGTCCCAGGATTCAATTCTGAGAATGTGTACATGCCCTGCTTTTTATCAAAGGGAAGAGCATCAGTTTTGTCCAAACCCTGAGGCTAACAAGGGTCGCTGCCAGGGCTGCAGGAAGCTCTGGGCCTGAGTGAGAAGCTGTGGGCCCAGGGGTCTCTATCATATAATTCAGAATCTGTCTCCTAGCAGCTTCCCAACAGATAATTTGGGGCCTGCTTGTCTCTTTTACAATCACAGAAGGCAATGACTCTACTTTTTAAAAAGCAGAAAAAAGCCAAAACCAGTTTGGCTCAGTAGATAGAGTGTTGGCCTGCGGACTGAAAGGTTCCGGTTCAATTCCGATCAAGGGCACGTACCTTGGTTGTGGGCACATCCCAGGTGTGTGTGTGACAGAGGCAGCTGATCGATGTCTCTCTCTCCCTTCCTCTCTGTAAAAAATCAATAAAATATATTAAAAAAACGGGGGGTGGGGAGGCGGAAAAAAGATGCCCGGCCGGTATTGCTCAGTGGTTGAGCATTGACCCACAAACCAAGAGGTCACTGGTTCAATCCCTGGTCAGGGCACATGCCCCGGGTTGCGGGCTTGATCCCTAGAAGAGGTGTGCAGGAGGCAGCCGTTCGATGTTTCTCTTTCATCAATGTGTCTCTTTCTCTATTCCTCTCCCTTCTTCTCTCGCTAAAATCATAAAAACGTATTTTTTAAAAAGCAGAAAAAAGAAATCTGTGCACAACCTTGGTTCAGACTCAAACCTACGGCACCACAGAGAGGCCCCGATGGTGAAGCTGGTTAGTGTGGCTGTCTTAGAGCCCCAGAGGCTAGAGTGGTTTTTAAAAGAAAGTTTTGGTACTTTGGCACTGGAGCACCCCCTAGCTTTTCTTTAAAGCACAGGCTCTTGAGCAAGGCAGCTGCCTCATCCACTCCTGTACCTCTGGTATAGGGACTGTTCAGGAAATTAATGAGTTGGGCCCAGGTAAAGCCCCAGATGGAGCTGAGTCGGTTCTGGATCCCTTATTGCTCTCCTGGTGAGCTGGAGCTCTGTGTCAAAGAGGTCTTTGGACTAAAAGGTACAAACGTGCAGTTATAAAATCAGTCCTAGGTGTGTTATGTACAGAGTGGTGGCTACAGTTAACAGCACTGTATTGTAAAACTGAAAGTTGCTATGATTGTAAAAGTTCTCATCACACGAAAAAAATTATAACTACAATGGTGATGGATATTAATGAGAGTTACTGTAATCGTTTCACAATCTACCCATATAGGGAATCAATATGTTATAAAACTGAAATGCATATAATGTTATACGTCGATTATATTTCAATGAAAAAAGAGAGATGATCTGTCTAAAGTTGTTGTTCTCAATTAGGGGCATGTACTGTCCCCAGGGGACATTTGGTAATGTCTAGAGAGACAGTTTTGGTTGGTTGTCACATAAGAAGGTAGGGTACTGGCCTCTGATGGCTAGAGATCAGAGTTGGGGCTAAATATACTACAGTGCACTCCCACAGCCCCCACAATGAAGAGTGGACCCAGTCCAAATGTCACAGTGCGAGCCTGAGGAACCTGCTCTAACAGAGGCTTCAGAGGGCCACTGGACCGTCCAAGGCGACTTTCTAGTTCCTTGGGCTAGCTCAGGCTAGAAATAAAGTCTTCAGGACCGTATAAGCTGGAATCAAATCCCAATCTGAACTCCAGGAGGGGAAAGCTAGGGATGCAGGACAGGTTTACAGGGCAATCAGGGTGTATCCACCAATGCCAGCACACCGACTACAAAGCAACCAATCAGATTGCATCTCCCAGTGAGCGAGCCTGATGGGCCCAGAGGCCCCAGGTGTTGGTTCCCTGGTGTGTCAGCGTGGGTAGAAGGACTCGGTATTTATATGCTTTGGTTTTTGTTCTCTCCTTCCCCTTCCAAGTTGGCTGAGGGAAAAGAGAAATTTGTTCAATTTCTTTTTTGTTAATCCTCACTTGAGGATATTTTTCCATTGATTTTTAGAGAGAGTGGAAGGGAAGGGGTGAGACAGAAATATCAATGTGAGAGAGATACATTGCTTGGTTGCCTCCCACAAAGGATCCAACCAGGGCCCAGGATTGAGGTACATACCCTTGACTGGAATTGAATCTGCAACCTTTTGGTCTGTTCTATCCACTGAGCCAAAATGGCTTAGGCTGTTTGATTGCTTTTTCAATCAGTAAGGCCTGGACACAGGCACTTGAAGACTGAAAGGCTGGATGACCCGGCTGGAAGATGGGAGCAAGTGGAGCTCAACCTCTGCCTTGCAGATTAGGCCCGAGAGAGCCCCATCCTCCTCGTTCCCACTCCCACCTCAATAGCTCCCTCTCGAAACGTCAGAACTCTGAACTCCTGGGCAGCAGCTGTCACTTCCCCGGGGCCCCTGCATCTCTGAGCTGCACGGTGCCCCTGCCCATCCTTTCCTCCTAGTTCCTCTCACCTGTGCTTTCGATGTAATAGTGCGTGATGCCCTTCCAGTGCTCCACAAATGCCTCCAGAAGGTCAATGGTGGGCTCCCACTGCAGAGAGCAGACATAACCTGTGTGACCACTGGCTCTGCCGCCACCCACACTCCCAGGAACGGACATTCCACTATCTACTAAGTGCTGGGTCAGTGCTATGACTTGGGGAGGCGCTATGATCCGTGGGTTCTCAAAAGGAACAGTAACACGTTTCTTCCAGGACACATCCTAACTGTCGTCAACAATGCCATGGCATCACTCCCAGACCCCGCTCCCTGCTGGAATCACTGTGCCCTTGCCATAGGCCATGATTCCATAGTCAGAGGAGCTAAGAATGGCTGGTGGAAACATCAGAGAAACAGATAATTTCAGCACAACAGGGCTATCCTACAATAGAGGTACACAGAGGAAAATAGGAGAGCACCCCCAAAACAACAAAAGCAAAATGACACGGCTGGAACACACGTGAAAGACAAAGTTTTCAGGTCCCTCTGAATTGGAGGGTCTGCGGAAAGCTGTTTTCAAGGCCACACAGGCTCGGTTCAGCCAGATGGGCAACAGTAGCATAATGTTAATGAAGTGCCTTACTTATACAGTACGGCTGCTTCTGTCCAAGCTCAGGTGGTGCAGCCCTGACTCTACCTTAGCCAGCTCTGCTCCCATCCACACCTCCTCAGCTCCTCCTATTGACCATGGGGGACTCAGACTCTGCTGGGAGCAAGCCCTACATCTACCCCTTCCCAGTGCTCTCGCCATCTCTAAGGTCTGGCTGGTACTGTAACAACAACCACTTTCCCTGAAAACTGCCCCCAAAGGGCATTTTTTTCCTTCTTCCTTCAGAGTAAAGGTTTGCAGGGTAAAAATACACTATCAGGTGGTCACTCTGCAAAGGTGCTCATTTCTACTCTGGATCTTTGCTCAGGCCACTCTTCAGCCAGATCCTAACAGCCCCCTGTCAGGTCCTCTGAGGGCCACCTCCACAAAGCCCTCTCTGGTTCCTAGGTGCATCACCCTCTAACCTCATGCCTTACTGCACCACAGAACTCCCTATCTCTTCCCTTAATCAATTCAGGAGGTATCTTCCAGTTCCTGCTACATACACAACACCAAGTTACATTACACAGTCAAGACAAGGATGTCTCAGATCCAGTGCCCCAAAGGAGAAGAGAACATAAAACCACACTGAGTAACTCCACTGCAGAATGTAGTGTGAGATGAGAATGCAGGAAAGGTGGGAAAGTGACCTCCAGGAAAAGAGGAGTCGCTTCCAACAGAGAAGGCTGGGGTCACACAGGAACTAAAACTGGAAGAACTGCATAAGATTTCAACAATCAGAGATGAAGGAAAGACATGTCCTGCAGAAGGTGCTCTGCAAAGTGTATCTGGGGCAAGGATGGGTCGATGAGGTTTTGGAGCCTTGAATGCAAAGCCAAGAAGTCTGGAGATGTATACATTTGCAGGCAATGGGGAACAGGTCCGTGACATCGTCCAAGCAGTGTTTTAGGAAGAGTCATCTGGCAGTTGTGTGTAAGAAACGAGGGGAAGAACGCTTTGAAGCAGTAACACTGAAGCTGAGGCCTTGGCTGCCCAATCTTGTCTTCTTTTAAAATTAGTTGTGGGGTTCACAGCCCTTACTAGAGTGACATCTCTCAGAGTCGTCCCAAACACATGGTATATGACCATATCTTATCACATTCTATTACTGTTGGCTTAGCAGTCATCTCTCTACTAGACCATTAGCATCCTGGGAGTGAGGGACATACACATCGTGGCTACTCATTAATATATACTAATTGGCTCAGCAAGGCTCTTAAGACCCTGTTCCGTACATAATTCTTTGACTCTTGGAATGCCTTCTGACCCTTGAACAACACTACAATTATTTCATAAGTTTGTAATGGGGGCTCATTGAATCACAAATTCATTGATAGTTTCTGAAAACCTTGCACTGGTTTAACTAACTAATCCAGTAAAAAAAGAAAAAGAAAAAGCAGGACTAGGAGAATGCAAGTTAGAGAAAACAGACCATTAGAGAAGAAAGCAGGGGGATACTCTATACCTGAGACTATTGTTAGCTAGCTACTCTAACTCTAGACCACAGAAACCATTCTAAATTTCTATTTTAATATAAGAATTGCAACTCTATTTTTTTGTCAGAAGAGGGCAGGAAAGAGCAGCCTGCTCCCTATCTTACCTAGGAGGTAAGCAACTTGCTGGGGTCTTTCTTACCCTGATGACTCAGGCCGGAGTGGGGGAAGACCTATTAGTATGTACAAGATGTGGGGGCTCAGGCAAAAGGGGGGTTTCCATCTTTAACAGAGGGTCAGTTAAACTTCTAGGGTATGGCCTGTACACTGAGGGGCCAAAGAATACCAGCTGCCTAAAAGTATCTCCCTTGACCACCAATATTTCCTCCAGCCTCTGACAATGAAATTCTGGCACTTGGAGGCATTAGAAATCCACTTCCTAGGGGCGAAGGTCTTGTCTGTCTGCCCTCTGCATGGAGCTGTCCTTGAGAGGTATGAAGTAGTTTGTCAGATCACTTTCTGAGACAACAGCTGTCTTGATTGGGGACAGTGATGAGGGGAAGGAGAGATTACTATATGGAACCCCTCTCCCAGGCCCCTGGACATCTGGGAGGGCCAGGCTGGGGCAGGTGGGGCAGGTGAGGAAGGAGCTGGAACCTTTCACTTTCTTCCCAAGTTTGCTTAAGGCTGAGGCTATTCTCATTCACAACAAGCTCTAAATTGAGGAGGAGGGGGGGAGGTGGAGGGTTGCGGAGGAAGGGAGTGGAATCCAAGGTTGTTTCTCTAGAGAAAATCGGATACACTAAACTGGTCACTTAGGAGAGGGTTTATGCTGAGACAAAATAATTGTTAACTTTACAGACAGGTTCTTGGCCAGGGTTACTTGAAGACAGGGCCTCCGCCTTCCCTATCTGAACTGAACTTTTATCTTACGGAAGAAATGGGCTGCCTGTGACCAGCCTCCACCCCCAACAGAAAATAGCAAAAACACAAACTCTGATGGAATGTAAGACATTAATACAGTCTTCCCCACAGGGCTGCTGCCCAGGCCCCACGGTGGCTGGCTTCCCCGGACTCAAGGCTAGGGCAACGTGAGATATACACTGGAAACCCGCAGAAGGCTGCTCCACGGCCAGGGCCAGGGCCAGGCAGCCCCTCCCAGAGCTGCTCCAGGGCGAGGGCCCGGGGTTCACCCACCGGACTGGCTGTGCACTCTCCCCGGGGCCTGGCCCGCCAGTGCCGCACTCGGCACGCCCGGGTGGAGGGGAAGGGCAGCGCTTTTTAAGCCCAGGGCGCAGGAGGTGAGGAGTGTGTCCTGGCAGGGGTGGGGGGAGGCAGAGGCTGGAGGAGGGGACCTGGGGACCTGGAGGAAGAAGCTACAGGGGGACGGGGGCCCTCGGGCACAGGAGAGCGGGGGCCGGGAGCCCGGGCGCAGGGAAAATAAACAGGAAGCACTCGGAGCAGAGGCGGGGAACGGCGCAGTCTGGGGGGGCGGCGCGGCCGGCGAGGAGCGACGGGAAGCGGGCGGCGCTATGCGGGGCCGCGCGAGAAGGCGGGGAGGGCGCCGCGCGGCCCGCTGGGGTCCCTCCCGGGCGGCCTGCGCCCGCTACCGGCTCCGCCCCGGCCCCGCGACCCGCCCGGCCTACCGCGCCCACGGCCTCCTGTAGCAGCGCCCCGAGCCGACTCAGCATGGTGGCGCCCGGCTCGGCTCGGCTCGGCTCCGGCTCCGGCTCCGGCTCCGGCTCCTCGGCGGCCGCTCTCCGGCGCAGGGGCGGCCCCGTGGCGGCCGGGGAGGCGGGGCCCGGCCCGGCCCGCCCCGGCTGGGCAGGGGGCGCTCCCGCCGGCCCCCTGAGCCCCCGCGGGGCCTGTCGCGGTGGGAAAGTGGTCCGATCCCCGAGAGCGGGGAGGCGCCGCGCGGGCGCAGGGTCCAGCCCGCCAGCGCCGTGGGGAGCCGGGTGGCCGCGAGCGAACGACCCTTCCCCTCGGAGAAGGGCGCGCGGCCCGGGGAGGTCGTTTCCGGGGCGGGAGAAGCTCTGTGGGTCCCGCGCGTCTCCCGACGCCCCCGCGCCACCCGGTCCCCACGGCAGCGGCGGGCGGGCGTGTGTGGCTTGGGGCATGGGCCCGCGGGAGCCCTCAGTGAGGCGGCTGCGTGTGAAGGGCATGCCCCCCGGGGTCTGACCACTTACTAAACGAAAAATAGCTCTCTGATGAGGTTTTATGTGGAATGCATGCTGAGGGGGTGATATGTTAGACCGACTGGGTTACTATTAAAATTAGTTTCACTTGTTGCTTATTACTTTAAGTGGGCACAGCGCGGGGCCAGAGGTCCCACGGGAAGTAACAAGTGGCCCCCTTTGCCCTTTGAGCTGCACCACGGGACGAAATAACGTGGGTTTCCCGTGGGCACAGGAAAATTATGCCCCAGAATTACGTAGGCAGAGCCCTTCTTAGCAAGAGGAGGGGGTTCCTGGAGTGTTCGAAGCTGGGGTCTTGGGGATGCACCTTCTAGCTGCCAGCTCTGCCAGTTTAAAGCGCCCCTTCCCCCCACCTCCACTGCTCCAGGAATGGAAAGAGGTTCTTTCTGAAGACAGGATATGAATGTCTGTTCAAAATATATTTCTGCTGACCACTGCCAGCCTATGACTAAGGGGCAAGGCGCTGAGAGTCCCACTAGGAACTGGGATGGGAAGGGGGAGGTCCAAGTAGGACCTTGAGCTGTGGAGTCTTGTTCCCCATGGAGGTGGAGACCCAGGAGACAGCGACCTGCCTAGAGCAGGCTGTGTGCTGTGGAGGGCAGCCTGAGGCATGGGGAGGGCCGGGGTTGGCCAAGTCTAGACTGACTTAGTACTAGTATTTGGAGCTCAGTTCTACAGCTGTGTGTGTGTGGGGGGGGGGGGGGGAGTGGAGAGGGGGAGGATGATATTTTCTAACAATTCATCTGCAGACAGGTCCCTGGTAAGGAGCCCTATGGGTAACAAGGAGATGTATAAGTCAAAAATGTGCATAAAGGGAAGAAACCAGCCCGTTTTGTGTATCCAGAAGTAACTCCCTCAGTCCCACCAGCACTGTTCTCCCCTGGGCCCATTTCCTCTTGGGTAAAGGAAGTGGCTGGATGGATTGAACCTGTTACCCCCTCAACATGTTTCAAGGAACTCTAGGGTATAGTGAAAGTGTATCAGGAATTCATAGCCTTTTATTTGGCTTAACTTTTCATTTATTTTTATTATTTTAAAAAATATTTTTATTGATTTTAGAAGAAGGGAGCGGGAGAGAGAGATAGAAACATTAATGATGAGAGAGAATCATAGATCGGCTATCTCCTGCACATCCCACACTGAGGATAGAGTACACAGCTTGCAACCTGGCATATGCCCTGACCAGGAATTGAACCCTGACCTCCTGGTTCATAGGTCAGGGTAACTTTTTAAATTTTATTTTAAAAGTTCTGATAAAAGTCAGTGGACAGCCTTATGTGTGTTATATGCCAAAAGTGTTAAGAATCACTGGTGAATTTAAATTCTGCTGTGAGGTTAGCTCATTTGGGAAAAGACCTTGAAAAAAGCCTCTCCTGTCAGCTTTCAGGTTGGGGAACCTCTTTCCTGCCAAGGGCCACTTGGATATTTATAACAGCATTCTCAGGCCATTCAAAACCATCAGCTTAACAACTAGCCTGCGATATTTGGTCAGACACTTAATTAACTTACCCCTGATGCCTTGGCAGGGCCACACTAAATGATCTCTCAGAACTTTTGTGACCCATGGGCCAAATGCTCCCTATCCCTGGGCCTTAAAGAAAGGTAGAAGGTTCGGCATGATAAAGAGCTTTAACAGGCAAGTCACTAAGCCCCAGAGTCAAGGAGAGGGGGCACAGATGCTGCTGCTCAGCAGGAAGGATGTGAACGGATTGACATGCATTTTTAAACTACCACAATTTTATAATTTCTTACGTACGTGAATCAGGATTTTTCTTGATAATGTACAACCAAATGCAATAATAAATTAGATTCTCCACTTGACCAAAAAAAAGGGCAACTGTCAAATATGACCCCTGACCTAATTTTTTTATGTTCATCAAAGCTTACTTTAAAAAAATTTTTTTAAATTGATTTCAGAGAGGAAGGGAAAGAGAGAGAGAGAGAGATATATCAGTGATGAGAGAGAATCATGAATCAGTTGCCTCCTGCATGCCCCTTACTGGGGATTGAGCCCACAACCTGGGCATGTGCCCTAACTGGGAATTGAACCATGACCTCTGGGTTAATAGGTCGATGCTCAACCACTGAGCCACACCAGTAGGGCAATCAAAGTTTATTTATTTTTTTTTGAGAAACGTTGTTTTTGCTTCATTTGTTTATTTATTATTGATTTCAGAGAGGGAGAGAGAGATGGAAACATCATTGATGAAGGGAATCACTGAATGGCCGCCTCCTGCATACTTCACATTGGGAACTGAGCCCATAACCTAGGTATGTGCCTTTGACCGGAATCAGACCCAGGAGCCTTCAATCCCCAGGCCAATGCTCTACCCACTGAGCCAAACCAGCTAGGGAGTGGTTGACAAACTCAAGAGTCAATAGAGTCAAATATCAACAGTACAAAGATTGAAATTTCTTTTGAGAGCCAAATTTTTTAAACTTCTTCTAATGCCACTTCTTCAAAATAGACTTACCTAGGCCATGGTATTTTGTGGAAGAGCCACACTCAAGTGGCCAAAGAGCTGCATGGGGCCAGGGCAAAGCTTACTTTTTATTGATCATAGCTTCTTTATTCTCATTGATTTTCATAATAATCCTATATAATAAAAGCCTAATGTGCTAAGCATCTGGTCATCTGTTCAACCAATCAAAGCATAATATGCTAATGATATGCTAAGGCTACTCAACTGCTTGCTATGATGTGCACTGACCTCAGGGGGCATATGCTTCAACCAGTACTGCTAGCTTGCTGCTGGGAACTGGCCAATCAAGACTAAGCAAGATGAGCTGGGCATGCCTTGGAACTCTCCTACAACTCCTCCCCCCAGCTGGCCCCACCCCTGATGGGCTACCATTGGGACAGGCTGATTGGACCCCACTGGTACACGAATTTGTGCACTGGACCTCTAGTCTCTATATAAAAGCCTAAGCAACGGGCTGACTGGCAAAACGGACTGGTTTCTTCCCTTTATACACATTTTTGACCTATAAATCTCCTTGTTTCCCATAGGGCTCCTTACCAGGGACCTGTCTGAATTGTTAGAAAATATCATCCTCCCCCTCTCCACTCCTCCCCTCCACACACACACACAGCTGTAGAATTGAGCTCCAAATACTAGTACTAAGTCAGTCTAGACTTGGCCAACCTCGGCCCTCCTGGTCACTATGATGTGCACTCACCACCAGGAGATAGCTACTCAATGCACAGAATCAGGCTCCCTCCTGTCTGGATCGGGCCAAAACCAGCTATCTGACATCCCCCAGGGTCCTGAATTGCAAGAGGGTACAGGCCATGCTGAGGTACCCCACCAGTGCACAAATCCATGCACCGAGCTTCTGGTTGACTATAAAATTCAACTTATAAATGTACGTTAAATAGTAGTAGTAAGATTTAATTTTTTAAAGGGTTGCTACTAAAAAGGTTTGGAAACCACTGGACTAAATAGCTACCAAGGTTTTGTATCTGTTTGTACATTCGTGTGTACATGTGTATTTTGTGGAGGAGGTACTGAGAAATTCTCCCTAAGCTTTTGTTTTAGGGACAGAGCTGCCAAGTTGCTCTGAATCTCAGGAACTTAACATCCTTTAGGATACACTATCTAGTCAGCCCCACCACAAGCATTTCCCAGTGAGCTGTGATTAAATACTGCCTCAGCTTGCTTTGTTGCTCAACAGTCTGGGAACTGGGTGTACAAGGCAGTGATGGCCTCCCCATCACTGTCCTTCTGCGGGAACAGGTAAGCCCTCCACACATTCACTGATGTCTCATAGAGGGGTGAGTGTGGAGACCATCCCTCTCTGTGGCTCCTGGTCTGGCCTTTCTGCTACCCCTTGAGAGACAAGTGTCCACATGGCAAAATCCTGGGTTAGCAGTCAAGAAACTCAGAAGGTTGTCCCCATTCTCTACTCAGTTGCATGTAGCTTCAGGCTTCATATGAAATATCTCTATTTCACAATTTTCTCCTAAACTAAATGGATTAAAATGATTTATGGCCCTCACAGGTTTGTTGAGAGAGTAAAACAATGTTGCGGACATAATAGAACTTCAGCAACTTAAAATCATCATTCACATTTGAATGATTCTTACCCATTTTCCTTTTGTTTCAGCCCAAAGGGCTAGAAACTCGTCCTGGGTGGGAGACTGGATTCGGGTTCTAGCTGCAGTCTTGGGTTCACACAGGGGCCCCCGCCTCACCCGATCCTTCTAACCGAATGCACACGACTTTACATGCCCACCCATGGGCTCTGTTCTAGCCAGGTGAGGCAGCCCCTCCACCCATGAGTTCTCACACCAAAGTCCTCCCTTCCAATCAAATTTTCACCCCCTTCACCCACTTTGGTGCCCAGTTGCCGGTCTGTTCCCCCTGGAATGCTTTGCCAAGTTAACCAAGACTAAATGACCTCGGCCTCCACTTGACCCTTGCTTCTGTAGAGTTCAGCCATCCTTAGTGTCCTCAGCTTGGTCCTTGATAGTCAGCTCACTGCCTACTCATATTATGTTGACCTTTGCTGTGTGTTTGGCCTCCTGCTGAACTGTCCTATCTCAGGCCCCGGGGTGGGGGCGGGGGGCAGTCATATCAGATATTGATGAGCTTGCCTATGCAGGGGAGCATAGGGCCTCGGTGGAGGACAGAACAGCCTTTCCTCCTCGCTGGATCTCTCTCAGGCTCTGGAGTATGTTTCTGCCTTTCCATCCACCATCACCATCACACAGCCCTGATGAGGAGGTGGCAGCCGGGAGCCTGCTGGACCAGCCCCTGCTCTGGAGGCCCAGGTGGGGAAGGACAGTGTGTGTGTGTCGTCGCTCTACCTTCTCCAAACCTATCTGCCCCCCCATTTGAACCTTCACTCCCATGACTTCCCTTAGCCTGGCATCACCCGTCCCTCTCACCTTGACCCGGTGGCTCATAAAGAATAAGTAAATTTGGGGACCCAATGCAACATTTTAATTCCAAGCAATGATGGAATGTTCCCCTCCCCCGTATCATCTCACACATACACACAGTGGAAAGGGATGCCAGGGTCTGGGCAGGAACAAAACCCAGACCTGGGCAAAAAAAAAATATATATATATATAATTATATACACATATGTATTTGTAGAGAAGAAAAGCTGGGAATGTGATTAGGTAGGGCAGAGAGTTGGGTGAGGAAAGCAGCTGGAAGTGCCCCAATAAATTACATTCTTTAGAGAGCATGATAGGGGATGCATGGGTTTGGGTGGGACCTGGTGGCCTGGCCTCTTGTTCCCATCTGAGGGAGTCTGAAGGCCTGGTCCTGCCTAGGATCTTGGTGTCAGAAGGTAGGAGTCTAGCTCACTTTGCCTAGAGGCTGATGGGGGCCTGGGGTTCGGTATAGGCGACATCTCCACTCTAAGCCAAGGCTTCTGGGGAAGCCACAGAGCTGAGCATGAGGCTTCAAAGCATAGGATGTGCAAGGAGAGCAAAGGGCAAGCTGGAGGGCAGGGCAGCCTCCCTGCTGGAGGCTGAGCTCAACCTTGCTCTTGCTGGAGCCACAGGCAGGAGGCACAGGTGCAGGGGAAGCCTTCCACGTGAGGTAAGGAGGCGTGCTGGGCAGACGTGGCCCTGCCTGCCTGCTTCCTGCCTCACCTCCTCCACAGGCTGAGGGTTCTACCTACCCACTGGTCCAGACATCAACAGGCCTGCACCACGTGCCATGTCCAGGTCTCCTTACTCCCTCTTTTAGGACCTCTCTTCATGGGGTGGGGGCAGGGAGAGGGTGCAGACATTCACTCTGAGTGCTGGAGTCCAGCCTGAGTTTGCCCTGTGCAGCGAGGACGAGGGGGGAGGGGCAGCCCCTGCCTCATTATGGAAAGAAGGTCCATGTCCCACAGCCCAGCACGGAGAGAAGGCAGGGCTCCCCTTGACCTAGCAAATGCAGCCCACCCCAACTCTGCCCACCTCCCTGCCCCCCAAGAGATGAAGCTTTAGGGTCCAGTGACCCAGCTCCAGAGAGCAGCAGGGGTGATGGTCAGTCACGGAATGTGGGACGGTCAGAAGAGCGAAGCCTTCTTCTTGAGCTCATTTCGCTTCCACAGAGCCAGCTTGCTAAACTCTTCGGGAGACATGGCGAACACCCTGGAGAAGTCTTCTGCCGACAGATGCCTCTACAGGGGACATACCATGGATGCTTAGGGAGAGGGGGAGGGCTGGGCTGAGTGACCAAGGGGGCAGGTCTTCCCCACTGGGAGGGAGGCTGCCCTTTGGAGCCCCTGCACCCACCAGTGCCTTTCCCCTGCATACCTCCAGCCTCATCCGATCCACACCTGGAGGCAACTTGGTTCGCCCCTTATTGGTCACCACCAGCATTTCGTAGGGATAGATCTGGGGGCAGGGCAGGGGACACTCTTAGGCTCATGGTGTTCCATGTTTTTGTCACCCATCAATTCCCCAGGCCCCCTTATCAGCCTGCAGGGCCATCGGGTTCATGCCATGTTGCCATCTAGCGCCCCCAGCTTCCCCATCAGCAATTCCAGGAGGATCCCATAGCGCATTCACTTTCCTGGCTTCTTCCCAAGCTGGCCACCCCACTGTAGAGGCTTCTGTCCCCTGCCCACCCCCCATGGCTCTGCTGCTGCCCCTCACCTTCTGCTCCAGCACACAGGGCAGGGAGTTTCCCCGGTCCATCCTCCCCCTCTGGCCCTCTCCGTTCTGGGGAGACCAAAGCCGAAGTGAGCCAGAGTGGGGCAGGGAGACCTCCCCTGCCTTACCCGGGGCTTCTCACGTGCTCACCAGGCAACTGGGTGGCCCAACACCCCCTCCCCCAACACTGCCAGTTGCCTGTCTCAGGCTTCTGTGCTCCATATCCTCCAGAGGGCACTCACCTGCAGGCCTGGGGAGAGAAGAGTCATTGTTCAGACCTGCCAGCTTAGTCTCCCCAACCTGCAACCACACAGCCCTGCCCCCATCCCAGACACAGCTGCCCCAGGACCTGCTTAAGTCCCTTTCTCTACTTGCTGGCCTGACCCTGCCTCTCACCTGGGCTTCCGGCCTCACTCCCGGTGGGGCTGAAGTCTGTGGACTGCAGCTAGAAAGGATATAAAGGATCAGGAGGAAGCTGAGTGTTCCTCATCAGTCCCTTCACTTGAAGGGTCTTCCCTTCCCCAAGTAGCTCAGTCCCTCAGAGGACCCCACATGCACACTCCTCCCTTGCAGTCTGGCACCCGTGGTCAGGGATCTTACCCGGCTGAGGGTGGTCCTGCCGTAGGCTGGGAGGGAAGATGACTTTGATGTTCCGCCGTGCAAGGCTAGGGGAGAAAGAGAGAGAGAGATTTTCCTCAGCTCTGTCAGCTGCTGGATTGCACCGGAAGCCAAAATGTGGACTACATGATTAGGTTTCATCTTCAATTTACACATTTAATATCACTAAGCTTTCAAGCACTGAGATTATAATTCAAGGAAATTGGTTTTCAGTAACAGTTTTTTCTAGGAAATCTTTGTACTTAAGATTTTTAGTTTGGGCAGATCGCAAAACTTCTTCATCTTCAATTACTAGAAATTGTATAGTAATCATTTTGACCAGACTTTTTGTTTAAATGTTTAGTCGTGACAGTCTCAAAACTATAAGAAACTGTCCTCTTAAAACATTCTTATAGCCGAAACTGGTTTGGCTCAGTGGATAGAGCATTGGTCTGTGGACTGAAAGGTCCCAGGTTCGATTCCGGTCAAGGGCATGTATCCTGGTTGCAGGCACATCCCCAGTAGGGGGCGTACAGGAGGCAGCTGATCGATGTCTCACTCTCATCGATGTTTCTAACTCTCTATCCCTCTCCCTTCTTCTCTGTAAAAAATCAATAAAATATATTAAAAAAAACATTCTTATAAAATCTGTTACTTGGAAGTTTAAATGGTGAGAACAAAATATGTTTTGGAAACCTTGTTTGTTTGGTTTTTCCTTAATACTTAATTTTAAAACTACTTAAATAAACACTTACTTTTGTGTAGAAAATTACCTGCTTTTGCAGTATCATTCATTACTTATGTTTGAAAGTGACTATTCAATGTTACCGTTGAGTCAGAATGACATGCCTATCCATAATTTTAAATGTTTTTGGTTAATCCTCACTCAAGGATATTTTTTCCATTGATTTTTAGAGATAGTGAAAGAAAGGGGGAGGGAGGAGAGAAACATTGACGTGAGAGAGACACATCGATTGGTTGCACAAGTCCCAACTGAGGCTGGGCTTCTAACCTGCAACCCAGGCACATGCCCTTGACTGGGAATTGAACCCTTGACTCTTTGGTGCACAGGCCAATGCTCTAACCACTGAACACACCAGCTAGGGCTCTTTATAATTTTGAAATTGTTAAGGTTGGTTAGCTGTGACTGTAACTTATGGAATCCTATGACCTTTGATCACATACAAGTTCAGGGGTGACAAAATGATGCTGATGGAGACATTTGGCTATTCAGCTTTGCAAGGCCAAATGGAAGTTAAAGAGCTCATTTGGACTGAAAGCAAGTTCTAGTGGAACATGGAACCCAAATTCAACCTTCAGAGCCTCTCTCTGTCTCATTCTTCAGGCCTTAACTATTTAGCCCACATTCTCTAAAAACTCTTCCCACCCCTTCTGAAATATCATCCTGGTCTTTCAGTGACCCTGTAGATATCCTAGTCAGAGACATACCTTAGGGTTCCTGACCCCTCCACGCCCATCCCAGGGCCTTCATCTCTACTGCACAGCAGACAGCCCCTGCAATGGTCACCCCCGGACCTCGATATCCACACTGCTTCACCCTGACACTTGGAGCCTGAGGCCTCACTTTGTGACCATAGAGCCCTTCTTTGTTTGCAGCTTCCTTCAGCCTGGTTCCCAGCACATCTACTCTTCAATCTCATGGGGACCTCTGGGAACCTGACCCACACTATCTGTCCTTCAACCTGTGTTGGGTACAAAACTGCTTTCACCAGTACTGAGCAGCTCCCCTGGCCCCACATCCCACAGACCTGCCTCAACAAACTGCCTGAATCAGCCATGGGCCCCGGCTTGCCTGCAGGTTATGTAGATGGTCATCACTACAGATGGATGGCCTGGAACAGCTCCCTTCCCTGAGGCAACTGTTCCCAACCTTCCCAAATCTCCATTTCCAATTGGCTGCTCCCAGATCAAGTCCCCACCTTCACAGAGAGAGAAGCCCCTGAGGCCAGCCCCACATCCTGACGTCCGAGCCTCAGCTGGATCTAAACATGTGTGCTATCCAGCCTGGCCCCACCCCTATCCTCTCTTCTCTTTGCACAATCCCATCTTTCTTAGGCCTTACTACTACCTATATCCTGAAGACTCTTCCTTAGGCCCACCTTGCCCCTCAAGCTTCCAGTCAAACTCGCACTGCAAATCCCAACATGTCCCAAACTAGTCTCTTCATCTTTCTCCCAACCCTACCTCTTTCATGATCTCAGTTCTATGCTTTTCATCACCCAGCACCCCAGGCAAAACCCCAACTTATCTGCCCCTCTCCTCCCCGAGTCCAGTTGCTTCAGTCTCCTATGTATTTCTCAAACCCATTCCCTCTTCTCTGCACTGGGTCTATGGTAGGTCTTACTCAGACCACTGGCAAGTGTGGTAGGTTGTCCCCAACAGTGGCCTGCATCACCATCTCCCAGTGCCTAAGTGCCGTTCCTGTCATCAGGAAATGACATCTCCCCCTTTCCGGAGTCTGAGCTGCTCTGACCAATAGAATGCAGTGGAAGCGAGGCTATGTGGCCTCCGGGCTTTTAGAGGCCTGTAACGCCCAGTTCTGGGCTCTCAGATCTCCCCTCTCCTCTCCACATTCTTTAAAAACTCTGCTAAGGAAATCCAGGTCGAACTCGAGGGATTCGAGGCATGGTATCCAAAGTGCTGGCTACCCTGACTCTCTGGTGTTAATCCTGCCACTACATGGCACATGCGGGCACTGATTCCAGGCTCCTGAAGGCCCTCTCCACTGGCCAGGAGGTTCCTGTTCCTGCCTTTGCTCCCACTGTCCCCTGTGTCAAACCCCCACTCAATTTGTCTCATTCTTCAAGACTCAGTGAGCACCTCCTGGCCCTCTGAATACAGGCCCTGTCACTGTGCACACCTCATTACAGTACCTGCTACACTGCACTGAAATCTGTTTCCACGGCCATTTCCCCAGTGATTGGTAGCTACTGAAGGATAGGACTCTATTTTTTCATTATTTGTAAGCCTCAGTGCCTCCCGAATGATAGATATCTAATAAACGTTTATTCAATTAAGCAAAATTAGTTAATTCAGCTTTCGTTGATACTATTGTTTATCATCTAGTCTTGTTCCACTGGAACAAGTGGAATTCTTGCCCTATGGACAACATGAGCGCCTTGAGCCAGTGACTGAATGTTTCATCTCGTACACTTGCATTAGCATGGTGCCATGGACATGACAGACAGACTCATTAGGCTGTTCAGTTCTGGCCTCAAGGTCTGGCCAGGCCTTCGAGCCCCCTTGGTGGCACTCACAGGCATGAAAGGGTGTCCGGTCGGGCAGGGAGCGGGTTTTCCTCCGGATAGGCAATGACTTTTCCATCTCTTCTTTCAAGATCATCTTTCCCAAGTTGGAAGTGACCTGGGGACAAAAGGGGATGGATCCAAGACTTTGATACTTGTGTCTCATCTCCAAAGGTTCAGAGTTGGGTATGTTGCAGGCAGGAACGGGGACAGGTTTCCCCAGTGGGTGGGCCGGGAACTCGGGGAACCTGGCATCCTGGTCTGAGGCACTGCCACCTTGGGTTTGGCCACCCCCAAGAGCAAGGAGTCAGAGCCGCTCAGTGTAACTCTACACCAGGCCCAGAGCACAAGCCCACGTCACCATCAGTGGCCTTTGCACGATTCCCAACACCCTCTCTCATCCCCTGGAGACCAGCAGCCTGCTCTCCCCCTTCTCTTCCCCAGAACTGCTCAGCCTGCTAAGCCTGGCACTGATGGGACCACCTTTCTGGGCCTTTGACCCTCATATAACAAGTGTTTCCCCCCAAGCAGCACGAAGTCCCGGGTCCCTGCCAGGGCAGTAACTGAAATGCTGGGAAAGAAGAGGAATGCCTTTCATGCTCTGACCAGGATGCTCTTCAGGCGCGAACCCTTTAGAGCAGCGGTTCTCAACCTGTGGGTCGCAACCCCTTTGGGGCTCGAATGACCCTTTCACAGGGGTCGCCTAAGACCATCAGAAAATGCAGATATTTACATCATGATGCATAACAGTAGCAAAATTTCGTGGTTGGGGGTCACCACCACATGAGGAACTGTATGCAAGGGTCTCGGCCTTAGGAAGGTTGAGAGCCACTGCTTTAGAGTGAATAGCTCTGGAACCAGAGCATCTGTCCCCAGGAAGACCCAGGAGGGGGAGAAGGGGCAGCGAGATGCTACCTTACTGAGTTCCTCTCTCTGGCGCTCCCTGAGAGCCTTCATCTCTTCCCCGGAGTCATCGTCTTCCTCCTCCTCCTCCTCCTCTGCACCTCTCCGGGATGCTTTCCGCTTCCTCCATTCTGTTTCTGGGAAGCACAGACGAAAGCCAGTGTGCCAACCAACCATTGCCTTAACAAGTATCTATCAAGTGCTGTCTGTGTGCATCACACCGTGCTGTACATTAAAGTGAGCACCACACATTTTTTTTTAAGAAGAGAAAAATAATAATTGCCTGACATTGAGGCTGAGTGGACAATACACACTCACACAACTTAAATTCATTGGGACCAAAGACCTTGTCTCATTTTTCTTTCTCTTTCTCAGAGTTCCCACCACAGAGCCTGGGATGCAGTAGAAGTGTGGCAAATGTCTGCTGAGTGGTCCAAATAAATGAATGGAAAGTGACGAATGACTAACCAATAGGGTGCTGACACCAAAAGCTCTAGGAGTGGGTGAGTGAAGAGCCTACAGAGCTCACTAAAGGACACAGGGTGGGTGGGGTGAGGGTGGGCTCATCCACAGGGGCTATGGGCAGTGTCCTGCCTCCCTGTCCCCTCTCAACAGTTTCTCTTACCCACAACAGCCAGTGATGGGGGGCATGGCCAGTAGTCAGTCTCAATCTTGGCTGGCTGGTTGGGGTCAGGGGGCTGGGCTGCAGGGAACTTAGATGACTCAATGATGAGATCCTCAATCTGGTGCTTGCCCTGAGGGCTGCCTCCCATGGACTCTGCAGGTGGAGGTCAATGCGTAAGGAAGGACAGTGCACGGTTGTGTGCTGATATGAACAGATACTCTCCTGTCTCCTCCCAGCCTTTGGCATAGTCTCCCAGCATGTGGATCAGGTGAATCAGGGGGCCTCACCTCTCTGCTTGTAGATGGGTGGCTTCTTGTAGATGTTGGAATCTGGGCGGGTGGTCTCTGTAGAAAGCAAAGTGGAGGAGAAGGAGGATGGGTTGATGGCGGGGAGGCCAGGTCCAGGATGAGAAAGGAGGCAAGGGGAATGGGAGAAGGTAGGACATTCATGGGCTCCGGACAAGACCCACGACAGAAACAGAGTTCCTGGACCTGTCCCCGAGGGGCTGGGACTTTTTGCACTTTTTTGGTTGGGTCGGAGGGAAGATGAGACAGGGTCTACCATCTTTGGGAGCTCTGCCTGGGGTTCTGACTTCAGGGGGGTCTGGCCAGTTCTGTGGGGAGTGTATACCCCAGCAAGGGGTTTGGATTCCTGAAGGAGAAAAGAGATCCGAGGAAAAGGATGCCATGCGGCTGGCAGCAAAACCTACCAGGATGGTGGAAATGGGGCAGGCTGGTGCGGTGGGTCCCAGTGGTTCTTGGGGCTGAAGCCTGAGAGATGGTTCCAGGGGACCGGCTCTCTGCCCACACCTGCAGAGCACAAGTGAGGTTCGCTGCAGCTCTCGGGTCCCCTACCCAGCCCTTCCTACCCATACAGATGCAGCTTCACCTTACTCCATTATCTCTGCCTCCCACCCGTGCAGCCCCCAAGCTAAGACAGATAGGTGGACAGAGCTGGCCGATGACAAAGGAGGGCCAGTGATTCTGGCATCCCTGGGCTCTGCAGAGCCCTGTCTGGGTGCCTTTGAAGACAGGGAGTTGGGCCTGTGGGAGCAGGGCTGGCAATACTCACCTCTGGGGATGGAGGTGGGGATGTGGATTTGGGTGACAGCGAGCGCTGCAAGGAGAGGAGCTGGTCAGAGTCACAGGGTAGGATTAAACCCTTGTTCCTAGAGCCCCAGAGCGGCCACTTCATTCCTCTCCCAAGTCTCCATCCTTACCTGGCCGATGTCTCGGCCATCTCTTCTCTATCAACCCTCCCCATTCCCAGCGCTGGCCCTCCCTGCTCCCTCCCAGCGCTCTCCTGGGCAGACTCGTAGGTCTGCTCCTAGGGTGCACCAGGGAGCCACCAGCCCAGGAGCAGTGTGCTTGCGCTCTGAGGGCCAGCTGAGGATGGCTGTGGCACCGTCCTCAGGGCCAGACCCATAAGCATCAAGAATGGAGTCCGGGCTCTTGGTGGTTATTTAAGTCTCCCTCCAGCCTGGCCCTATCTCACTGCTCAGCCACGAAACTACCCCTCTCTCAAATACCATTTACCAAGCACCTAACATTACTTTATCTCGTGCATTTGGCTCTCTGGTGGGATGGATGGGCAGAGGTACCACCTCCATTTTACAGGAGGAGAAGCTGGCCCGCACTGTCACAATGGTCACTCAGCTAGGACTTTCAACCTCTGAGGTCAGTGCTTCTGGGTGCTTTCCACAAATCTACTATCTTTCTGCCTCTCCCCTCGCCCTCTGCTCCTCCCTGATCCCTTGGGGTCGCTGCCATTCAGACACAGCCTCCCCTGCTCTTCCATGGAGCTCTCCAGCCCTTCTCTCCTGCTCTCCACAGCACGTGGTTATCACTGGGTGAGTCTAAGTGTAGTTCCCTTTCTTGTTTTGAAGTTGTGGCCTGGGGGAGACCTTCCCCCTAAGTACTGCCCAAGAGCAAGCTTCCCCACCACTCACCTCCCGGCTTCTGGGCAGCTCCATGTGTTCCAAGAGAGAATAGGTAAAGTGGGGCTCGTAGATCATGAGGTCAGGCCGCTCAATGTCCAGGATGGCCTTGTCCTTGGGGAGGGCAGCCAAGTCTTTGTAGCCCAGCACCTGGTTGTCCATCTTGGCCTGAAGGGAAATGGTGTTGATGGAACAGACATGCTCAAAGGCTCACCTGGGATCCTGGCCTTACAAGCCAAATTTGCAACTTATTAGGAAGAAAATGTCAGCTCTGCACTAAGTTCCATTATCGAATTTTAAGCTTTGAGGGAGTCCTTTGCCTAGCACTCAGGGTACAAGACAGGACCAGACCAGGAGAAGGACATTGGGAACCTTCTCAGGCTTTCGGGGTTCTCTCTGTCCACCAGCCCTGTCAGAACCACCATGAGGGAGGCTGAGTGAAGCAGCGTGTCCCTGCCCTTCTCCACCCCCCCCCCCAGCCTGAGGGTGCTGGTGGCCAAGGGGTACTCACCACAATGCTGGAGGGAGAGCCGGGAACACTGGAGTCTCGGGAGGAGCTGACGCTCCCGGGGGAGGTAAGTGGTTGCTGGGGAGAGTGAGAAGGCGGGCGTGGGAATGTGCGTGTGGGCGAGGGCCAGGGGCTGGGCGTTCCAAAGGGTGGGCCAGGGCAGAGGGTGTCCTAGGCCTCTGGGACCCCAGGGTGCGGCGCTGCGGGCAACCACCAGGTGGCACCATCGACCCCGACCTGACCCTCTGCTGGAAGCCTGGCCACACCCACCCGGAGCCCCAGGCCCTCACTGCCCCGCGTACCTTCTGCAGCCGCTCCATGCAGCCGGAAGGTGGTGGTCGGGTCACTCGCAGATCCCTGGGCACGAGGGGAGGCGACAGGACGTCAAGCTCGACCCGGCTCCTGGGCGCTGTGCGCTTGGGGCCGCGAGGGCAGAAAGGGCGTCCTACTGGGCTGTAGCGTCCTCATCCCTCGGTGACTCTCCAGGCTGCTGGCCGAGAGCAGGGCCTGGAAGGGGAGGGAGAACGTGCCAGCCAGGCCGAGGGGCCGGATCTCAGCAGGCCCACTGGGCTCAGAGAGCAGGGCGGAAGGCGCCGGGCTCCGGCTTTCCATTCGCTCAGCCGGGGGAAGCCAGTGCTGCGGACAGGGAGCGGGAAAGTGGAGGGCTGCGCTTGTTTTTGAGCCATTGTTCTCTGGCTAGAAAGGAAATGACGGCAGGGGTCAGCCATCCCTGGGCGGCCCTACATCCTTGCTTCGTCACACCTGCCCTGCCTGGGGCTGCAGCCAGTTTTAGACCCAGGCTCTCACGCCTCGGTCTCTATGGTGCTCCTTTCCCCGGCTCCGCGCGGCCCCTCGTCCCACTCCACCTCCATTCACTGTCCACTGTGCCAGCTAGCTCTCGCTCCAGGAAGGCTGCCCATAGAGGGTCTTAGTAATGTCTATGGGGTGAACACGCAGGGAGGAGAGGACAGGGTCTGAAGCCCACTTGGGGTGAAGTCACTGGCTGGGGGACGACTTGGAGCGAAGTGGCCAGGTCATAAGCTGGGGGTGCCACTCTGACCCGGGTTCTGCCCTGGTTTCAATCCTTGTGAAGAAGGGAGAGGAGGGTGGAGGCAGCCCACATCCCCATGCAACTGTCTCTGTACAGCACCCAAATTCACCTCTAGGGGCCAAGGCCCCAGCCCAGTGCCCACAGCCTTCTCATGCCTGTGCTGAGGCTGTCCTCTAAAGTGCTGCTTCCCTGCGGAGAGGCACCAGGTGGGCACTGCTCTCCCTTTGTTCCTAGGGAGTTAGGCCCTGTCTTCTGCAATAGATTATGAGTTCCCTGCAGCCACAGTCTCCCTTGGCAATGCTCCCATCCCTTCACCCCACACACACCGGCACTGGACTCACAATAACCATTCAGTGAATGCCTGGTTGAACTTCCAGAGTGATGGTGGCAGTGGGAGTGCCTTCTTATCTGCAGGCGATAAGCCAGAGTGAAGAGAACTGATGGCTACACAGGTTCGGGGAAGAGGCAGCCTAATGTAAGAGTTCGGAGCATGGACTCTGACCTGAGAGAGCCTGGGGATGAGTGTAAGAATCTGCTACTTAGAAGCTGTATGACCTTGGGCAAGTTACTTACCCTCTCTGTGCCTCACACCTCTCATCTGTAGAATGGAGGATGATGTCATAGGGTTGCTCTGAGTATCCAGATAAATTATAATACATGAAATACTCAAAGCACTAGAAGTTCTATGTAGCGTTAGCTATTATTATTTCTCTCCCACCATCCATTCATCTATCCACCCATCCATCCACCCACCATCCATTCATCTATCCACCCATCCACCCACCCATCAGCCCACCCACCCAGTGGATGGTTTTTCTGTAGCCATTTTTTTGCGACAGAGGGTCATGAAAGACTGAAATCATTGGTGCTCTCAATCTCATCATCTATTACTTTGTATCAGGTCATTCTGCTCACTGTCTCTCCACCACCAAAACCACCTGCTTGCTGCACAAGCAGCCCTCACCTCCACTCCCCTGCTTTTGGCAAACGCCCTTTCACTATTCTCCATCCACCTCTTTATCTTTCAGATTCCACCACCCTTTGAGGTCAGTCCTCAACCCTCCTCTCCTGGGAGGCCTTCCCTACTATTCTAGTCCCCACCCGTCTTTGAATTCCAGTGGGACTTTAAAAAACAACAACCGTATGGCTTAGTCCTCAATTAAATGTTGCCTGACTTGGGAACATGTTTTGTTTTTGCTAACTTCTGGAGGGCAAACAACAATGATAATAGCTATCATGTTTTGCATGTGCATGCTAGGCATTTTGATAAGCATTTTACAAAGATTATTTGGTTTCATCCTCTAAAAGATAGATCCATCTGGCTCATGAGGAAATGGAGGCTCAAAGAGGTTAAGAACTTGTCCAAAGTCGTGGAGCTGAAAATGGCCATACCTCAGGCAATGGCATAAGTCAGAGTGTCTCCCTAGTACTGCATCTGCTGTTTCTCAAGCCTTTTTGGAATTCTAGAGCCAAGGCTTCTCTAAGACAGACTCTGGCCTCAGAGCCATGCTAGATATTTGTGCCCATGTTCCATCCTTTTCCTGCCTTTGTAACACTCACTCTGTAATGCTTTCAACTAGCAGTCTGAGGACCAGAATTAACTCTGGTACATATTAAAGGAACTATTAGCTCCCTCTCACTCCTCTCTAATCTTTATTAACAGCCATAGTCAAACTATCAATATACTTTGTTTAATCCTAGAGGCATATACTTATTCATCCATCAGTCCATCCATCTCCCCACCCATCCATCCATCCACTATCCATTCATCTATCCACTATCCATCCATCAATCCACCCACCATCCATTCATCTATCCACCCAATCATCCATCCACCCACCATCCATTCATCTATCCACCCACTCATCCATTCACCCATCATCCATTCATCTACCCACCCTTCCATCCATCCATCCATCAATCCATCCATCTGTCAATCCACCCATCCACCATCCATCAGCCCACCCACCCAGTCATGTACTCTCTCAGCACCTATTCTGCAAATGACCACAGAGCAGCACTCTGATTTCCTCTGGAGAACACAAAGATGAGTCAAAGGAGCTGGCTGCCCCTCCAGAAATGAGGCATCCTTATAGATAGCTCCCATGCAAAGCAGAAAATTACACGTGTCAGATAAGATTGTCTAAGGGGCTGTGAGAAGACCCAGGAGAGAAGATCACTCCTGCTGGGGCATTGAGAGGGGAGAATAAAGAAGGTTTTTACTGGAGGAGGTAGGTGAGATGGGCCTTGAAGGATGCCCAGTTTGAAATCATGCGAAAATGGGAAAAGGGATTCTTGAAAGAGGATGCAGCAGGAGTGAAAGCGGGGCCGGGAAGCACTGGCCTGTCTGTGGAGCAGCACGCATGGCCAAGTCGAAGAGCTCATGAGGTGGAGGCATGCTTGGGCCAAGGGGTTGGAGGCAAGATTGTGAAGACCTTTGAACCCAGACCAGTGGGTGTTAAGATTGTATTCTGTGGGCAACAGGGGCCATGGAATGCTTAGAAACTTGTGTGAAAGAAAAAAGTGATACATCCAATCAGTGCTTTGGAAAAGGGAATCTGGCTGCAGCTGGGAGATGGATTGGACAGAAACAGAGAGACAAGCCAGGCAGCCATGGCAGTAGTTGCGGGGCACGGGGGTGAGGGGAGGGTGAGGGGAAGAAGGGGTGCGACGGTGAGGGTCTAGACTTGGGCATGGGGCCAAAGATGAAAAGGGGCAAATGGGAGATATCCTAGAGGCAGAATGTGCAAAGCAGGACTTGCTCAGAGAGCCCCAGGGGAGAGGCAGCTTGCAAGGCTGGGAGACAGGGGAAGGGGAGCCATGAGTTCACTTTTGCCAGTGGAGGTTGAGGTGGGGTGAACAGGTGGGAATGCCCAAGAAGAGGAAGAGGTTGTGGGAGGAGCAGGCTAGAAACAGAGATTTGGGAGCCATGTGAGCTAGAGGTGGTGGTCTGCCCAGGAGGTGGCCAAGGGAGAAAGATCAAAAACAATCCAGAGACAGCATGAAAGGGAGAAGGAAAATTACATGGCCAGCTCCTAGAAGGGCAAAGGGGAAGGAAGGGATGTGTCTAGTGATGCTCCTCGCCGCCCCCTTCCCCCTACCCCTCCCCTCCCACTCCACCCCACCCTCACCCCCCGCCCCGGCAAAGGACCTGATAGGTAGTAAGTGTGCAGTACAATCTGAGAGAAAGGATGGCAGTGGGGAGAGGAGGGGCTGAGAAAGAATGTCAGGAAGCCAAGAGTCCATCACTGGAGAAGGCCAGAGTGCTGAAGGGAGTGACAACTCGCCCGGTGGGTGTCAAGGCCTGGTGGCCTCTGAGGGCACCTTCATCGGAATAGTGAGGCCTCCTTGTAAGGGATCACAGGGAGGCAGGCCTGGCCTGGACCCCTGCAAAGAGTGCTTCCAGGAAGTGCCCAGAAGGGTGGGGTAGGGCTAGGGGGAGTAACCCTGAAGGAAGATTGGCTGGAGGCTAAGGAAGGGGGAGCCTGGACCAGGCTTGCATTGAGGGAGCCCTTCCAGAATTCCAGCGGGTGGAGGGGCCGGTGCACGCCCTAGTGAAGGGCCAGCTTTAGAAACGATTGTTTCCCTGAAAGGAGAGGATAGGGTAAGAAGCAAGGTGACCACCCAGAGGAGCATTGAGAGGAGCTTTTATTAAAAATGAGAGATGAGGCCCTATGCGATGTCACAGGCCAGCTAGGCAGAGGCTAACGAGAGCAGAGAAGGTTTGCCAGGGCCACTGTGGGGAGTGTGGGTGCTGAGCCGAGAGCAGGTTGGGGAGGACAGAGAGCTTGTCCTTCTGACACTTCCCTTTGAACTGTTTGAGGGGACAGAGCAAAGCAATGACTGTCTATCAGTGGTAGCTGCCCAGGGAAGGATGGCGGGAAGGGGTCGGAGGTGGGCGGTGTCACAGTTGTGCATGATCACGCCGAGACCCACGCTCACACCTGCACACACCCTATGGGCATGGCCTTTCAGAAACAGGGTTCCACAGAATGATGTCTCCGCTCTGTGTAACCATGCCATCCCTGGGGCTGGGTCGCCCCTCTGCCTTTGGGTCTCCGCCCATGGTGCCCATCGGAATGTCAGCACGCTGGTACCGTGTCAATGTTTTGCCCTTCCCGGACATTACTGGTTAATGTGGGCTAGTCTTATGTGTGAGGTATTACTGGTGACATTTTAAGCGAGGAGGGAGAATGTTTTGAGTGGGTGGAGTGAGAGCAGGGATGGGGGTGGAGTTTTCTTGGCTTCTGTCAAATCATACTGCAAAGCAACTGCTTTCTCCACCTACACATAGCACCCCCTCAAAGCTACTTTCCTCCTAGTCCACACTCCCTCACACTCAGCTGTCGCCAGCCCTCCAGCACCTGCGCTGCACCCCGCCTGCCTTTGCACTGACTCCCCTGGCCGAGGCCACAGGGCAGGCTGCAGCAGGAAGGCAGGGTGAGATGGAAGGAAGGGGAAGACCTGAGAGGAAGGCAAGCCCAGCAGGCAGAAGGGACACCTCAGCTCTGATCGGACACTGGTGGCTCCTCCACCCTACTCTCCACAGCTATGCTGCCTGCCTTATCTGAGTCACCAGCCAGCCCCACCTCACACTGCCCACCTGCATCTCCAGGACAACCAGAGCCTCAGGCTCCCGGATGGGGCGATAAGACAGACCCACCCACTCACCCACCCAACGGGCTGGCTCTTGCTCCACATCGGGGCTGATCTGACTGTGGCTGGTAGAAATAAAGGCTCACCGGGCCCTAGCTGGTTTGCTCAGTGGATAGAGCGTCAGCAAGGGCACATGCCTGGGTTGCGAGCTGGATCCCCAGTAGGGGGCGTGCAGGAGGCAGCCGACCTAGAGATGAGGAACTGGTGGCCAAGAGGTTAACTTGCCAAAGGCCACCGGGATAGAAGCCAGGCTAGATTTCCTGCCCAGGGCTACTAGAATCCTTATCAGGTCAAAGTCAAGGAATACTCTTTTCAGTGGGTCCCCAACGATCCCACTTAATCTGGACTCGGATCTAGGGTCCTGTGTGCGTCCCTCACTGGCCCGGCCTGTGGACAGTAGCAGGAGGCTGGGGACTGGGCTCTGGCCGGCAGACAGGGTCCAGTTGAGGTGGTGACAGTAAACTCGTTATGAAGTGAGGCTAGCTGTCCAAGTGGGCTGGGCTCAGCGTGGCCAGAGACTTGGCCTCCCCTTCTTCTCCAGTTTCATTCAGTGTGACTGAAGTCCTTGCTCCCGCCTCCCTCTCTCTGCTTTCCTTTCCCTTTTTCTTTACTTTCTTCATCCTTCCCCGTTTCCCTTTCACCCTCTCCTACTCCAGCCCCACCCCCACAGTTACTGTGGCAACAACTCAATGCCAGAAATAAAGTCAGGATCCAGCTAGGTTACCAGTTCCCAAAACAGCATTCCAGTGCGGAAGAGGAAGGGCCTGTGGACCCAGGCTTGCTCTGGGGGTGGGCTCTGTGGGGAGGGCACCCACGCTCCCCCAAAAAGGACATTGCATTGCGTGAGCAAGAGAGGCTCCCTGCTCTGGGCCAGTGGCTCATCAGAGTATCCCTCACCGCCACCAAGCCTGAGCCCTTGTCTTTTCTAAGACTGGTGAAGCCCCCATTCTCTCCTCTCATATTCTCCTTCATCGCATCCCCATGGTAAAGCCCTGTTTCATTTGCTAGGACTAGGATTGGGGTTCCTCTAGTGCCAAGACTGCAGCACCCTCTCACACTCTGAGAAGCATCAGGCAGGAGCAGGTGGGACTATCCTCCCTTCCTTTGCTCTTTATGACATCAGGACTGGACCCCCTTTCCTCATACCTACCTCCCAAATACGCATCTATTCATCTGGTTTCTCTTAGATCTCTCACTTGGGTTTCTGTGTCCTCTCTCTCTATCCCCCGCTGAGGAGCCCCTCTTTCTGTGTCCCTCCGCCCCTCGGGCTTGCTTGGTCCCCAGCGTGTTCCTGCTCTGGCCTCTGTTTAGTGGGTCCCGTGGGTGGATTATGATGTCACCTGTACAAGCTGGATTGATAGAGCTGGGGGTCTTGCATCCCAACTTCAGTTTTCTGAATTATGGGCCTTCCCTATACTTGTCTTTATACACATATGAGCTCCGAAGGAGGAATTCCTATAGACCTGCACCCCCAGGTGGTCAGCCTGCCCCAGGTGTCCCACACTTGGCCATAGAGAGGTTGGCCTCGCTGAGGCAAGATACATGCGTGCGCACAGGCAGGAGAGCCCATGCTGAAACATCGTTACAGAACGCACCCACCTCCTTGCAAGATCACACACCCACTTTCCCAGAGAAGGCCCCACACACTGACACACGGTACCACTTACACCCACTTGCACACTCATACCACGTGCTAACACCCCCTCTGCAAGCTGTGCACTTGTGCAGCAACATACACAGAGGCCCCACCTCTGCCAGTACCTGTCCCTGGGGGCTTCTGCACCACCCCTTCCCAAGCACAACTACCTCCATCTCCTAGACTCGCCCTCGCTCCCTGACTCTGCCACCCTGGCGACATAGTCCCCTGGGAGGGAAACACTGGGTGCATCTCTTCAGGAAAGGGCACTTGGCCTGTCGAGCTGAGGCAGGGCAGAGGTAGCAGGGGCGCCTCTGATCCTGGGGAACCTGCGTGTCTGCTCAGCCCCAGCCCCTTCAAGCACATCAACAGCCAGCACCGGAGAGAGCTGGGGTCAGGCTGCCGCCACACCCTGCCACCTAACCTCATCCTGCACTTGGCCCTCACCCAGCCTGGCCAGCCAAGAGCTAGCAGGGGCCTCCCCAGAGCCCTTGCCCCAGAAGCACACCACACACCAACAACATTCGGCCCTGTGTGGTGGGAGGGAGGCTGCCACCTCTTTATCTCCCTTCCCTGTCATTCAGCAGAGGGAACAGCCCCCCTGCCCTCCCTGGCCCCATCCCATTACCTGGACATCTGCCCCACACAACTAGGTGAGGGGGGCGCCGGGGTGCCAGCATGGAACCCCCCAGGCCCTCTTCCTCAAATCCGAAGGCGGTCGGATAAGATCAAACCAGCTTGTCGCAGGCCTGGCCACAGGGCCCTATCTCCTACTGAACAATAGGCCACAGCTGACCCTCCTCAGGGGCTCCCTGCCCTCTCCCCCCAAAGCCTCACTCTTGGGCTGGTGTTGTGGCCCAAAGTGCCCACAGAGGGGAAGAGAGTGAGAGACCCTGCCACCTACCTGTTCCCAGATAGTGAGCCCCAAGGCCGGGCAGGGACAGGCGCAGGCCAGGTCCCTGGCTGCCGCTTTTCCTCTGAGCCTAGGTAGCAGGCATCTCTTCCCGGAGCACAGATAACAGGAAAAGAGCTGGCTGGGGTGTGGTGGGAGCTGGAGGAAGAGACCTACCCTCCTGGCCCCCACCTCCCTGGCTCCCACCCTGCTCCTCCACAAGCCTGGAGCTCGGATCGAGCAGCTGAGCTGGGGCGTCTGCGCGTGGCAGACGTGGGCCACTGGCTCCCCCACACCCGCACCCTCCCCGCCTCCAGCTGATAGCGTGTGGCCGGCCCAGGGAGTATTTGTATGTGTCTGCTCTTCCACCTCGTTCGCTCGCTGTAGCTCAATCCATTTCAAACAAGAGGAGCATTAAGCCGACATCATGACGAAGCAGAATCGGAAGCAGACGGGGCCAGCCGCTGGCCTTTTTCCCTTTCCCATACCCCTATCCTGCAACACTCGCGCTCGCACATACACACAGCTCCTATAGAGCGGCCTCAAAAGCAGCTAGACGTTAACAGCAGGACGGGGCCCTGCTGATAACCCAGGGGCATCAACATCTGGTTCCTCCAAGCACCTGTATCTCCTGCTCAGCAGCTAACAGCAGCCACAGGGGCCTCTAGGGTGCTTGCCTCCCTGGGTGATAAAGGGCATGGGTGCCTAGAGCTAGGAGCATGGGCACAGATGCCAGAACTGATCACCCCAGGATTAACCCTCTCCTAGGAGGACTAGGAAAAGCAGGTCTTCAGCACAGGAGACTGGTTAGCCCTCCAGTAACCTGAGTCCCCTTGGAAATGCAGCAGAGCGCAGCAGTGGTGGTGTGAGGGAGAGGAACCCCGTTTCTTGCCAGACCTACTTCATCAAAAGGGAACTTCCTGCCAGGTGGTGCCCAGGTCCCAGCAAAGAGCTTCAGGATGTTTTCCCTGTCTCTGGGAGGACCTCCACCACTCCAGGACCCTGTCACCACCTTGGGTTTGCTGTGGGCTCAGAGCAGAGCCCAGTTCACTTGTGACCCCCGGAGGCAGGCAGGGGAGGGAGCCCAGCCAGTTGACCCTGGCCCTGGCCCTGGCCTCCTCTCTCCGCCTCTGCCTGGAAGACCTGCCTACCTAGGCAACTCTTGCTGTTGCCCTGGTAACCACTGCCCACAGCCGGTCAGCTGATGTATCAGCTGTCTTTGGGGAAATTGAGAAACTGGGGAGGGGGCTCTGGGATATCTGAATGGAAAAATCACAGGGAAGGGTCTTGAGGGGGGCAAAGTGAGAATGTTCCCTGGGTCCTTTTTCCCTGAAAAAGAGGATAGGAGGGGACAGGTAGGGACAGGAAGGAGGAAGGTATGTGTCTAGGTTACTGGAAGGCAGGAGAATGAATTTGAAGGCTGGGCTCTAGAAAGCAAGGAGAAATGAAGGCAGGTTGCTGAGCAGCGAGGAGGAGCAGATAAAGTCCAGCTGCTGTGTGTGGGGTGGGGAGAGGGCCTTGGAAAGAGGTGAGGAAGCCAGGCGTGGGGGAGGGAACACAGGGCCCATCTAACAGTGAAGAAGGGGCCAGGAGATGATGGGAGGGGGTATACCTTAGATGTCACAGGAGGGGCCACATCCTTGAAGAGAGGGACCGGGATTCTCTGGGTAACCAGCCTGGCCGACAGGGCCTCTCTGCTCTCTCTTCCTCCGAACCTCTCCCCCCCCCCGCCCCCAACAGCTTACTGCCCTGGCCCCACCCCAGGCCTGCACAGCCTCCTTCCACCCTCCCGAGGCACTGAGGAGCAAGTGCCGGTTGCTTTCTGCCTCAGCCTGCAGCACCGCTGATCTTCCCTTCCCCTCGGGTCCTCCCCTGCTCTCACTACCACTCACCAGACCCACCCCAGGAGGCTTGTCCTCCCGTGCAGGGTCCCAGAGGTAAGGCTGGGAGGAGCTGCTGCCAGCTCGGAAGCTATGGGCAGGGCCTGGAGCGAGGTGGCTCGTGAGGGATGGGTAACAGTCTCTGGGGGGGGGTGGGGTGGGGGGAAGGGAGCCTTCACCTCAGGCAAACAGGCATGTCGAGGTTGTGGCAGGGGGGGTTTCCAGGGGAAGGATGGGGGGAGTAGGGGAGGGTAATCGGTACCTTCAAGGACCTGGGATGTGAGGCAGGAGCACGGCAGCTTCCTCGGTGACATACACCTCCATCCCTGGGCGCATCTCCTCTCCGCCTCCCGTTGCCAAGACAACCTGCCGGCTGAGCCGAGGAGGCGGCAGGGAGGGGGGAGGAGGTGGCTGTGGTTCCTACTGCTTGTTCTTCAGTGATGGAGGGCGGAGGCCTGAGGTGGGCCTCTCTGCTGGGGGGTGGAAGCTTCAGGAGCCAGGGCTCCCACCCAGCCTGGCCACTCTCCCCTCCCCCTTCCACAAGGCTCTGGGATTGGCTCCCGGAGTGGCCTCAGGAGAACCCTAACTAAGGCCCAGAGAGCAGGCCTGTCTTGGAGGAGGAGGCAGTCAGTGCTGGGCAGCAGCCTCCATTCAGAAAGCTCTACGTGGAGGTGGGAGAGAGCGATAGGTATGAGGGAGGGATAGGCTATACTGAAGGATCAGAGATGGCTTCCAGCCAGAATGAGAGGGTCTGGGGAAGGCTGGGGTGTCGCGTGGCTGTGGGCCCAGAGCCTGACCCCATCTGACCTCTGCTTTCTCTGACTGCCGCCTCCTAGTCCCCATTCTTCTCATTCCCCTGGACCTACAGGAGTCAGAGCCTGGGACAGTCCTCTTCTAGAGCCACAAGGCCCATCGCCACTGCCCAGCTCCATGGCAGTGTCCCTCCCCCGGCAGAGCCACCTGGGGCTGTTCAGCCAACCAGCCCTAAACCACAAGGACTGCAGAGTTAGGGCTCCCTCTGTCGACCTGAGACATGTAGCTGTCAAGGTCATTTCTGGCTGAGAGTGATCCTGGTCTGTGTCGTGTTGGGTGGGGGTCCAGAGACCACAAGAGGATAGGAGAGCCATCTCTAGCCCTGCTCCACCTTCACCTCACCTCTGACCTCATCCCACAGAGAGCCTGCTGTGCCTCCTGCCCCTCCTTCTGGGAAGCCCCAGAAGCCCCAAGGCCAGCTGCCCCATTATTCCCCATTGCTTTCCTGCCTCCCCACCAGGCAAGGAGAAACCTCCCCCAGAAGCAGGCAACACTGAATACCAGGTGCCTGTTAGCGGGGCCCCGGGGTGGGCTTCCCGGGCACTGCTTGGCCATACCCAGAAGGCTGGTAGCAGCACTAGCATACCTTTAAGCCCAGGAGTGCCTGAGGCCCTGAGGATGGGTGCTGGTGTTCACAACAGGGGTGCCCAGACAGGAGGTGCCAGGCCCAGCACACCTAGTTCTCCACTTCCTTCTACAGCAAGGTCACTGGCACCACATGTCCTGACAGAACAGACCTCCCCAGGGCCTGTGTGATAGGCTCTCTGTCCTTTCTGTCTCACTCCAGTGCCCCTCGCCCCGCCCCAAGCATGAACCTGCCAGGGAGGGGAGCACCAGCGATGCCCCCCTGTGCCTCTGCCACCTAAACATTAACTCCTAAAGGCTGACAAGGGCCCTGGGCCCTAAGGAGAAGAGAACTGCGCCGAGGAATGGAGGAAGGAAGAGGGCACAGAAGAGACTTTCTCATCATGAGCCTGGCCCCCCTATTTGCAGTCACCAGACCCTCTGTCTCCTGGACCCCAGAGTTTCAGCCCCCAGTATGCTGCCTCAAACCCCAAACCCGACCTCACAATTGCACCTGCTCACTCCCCTTCTCCGGTCCCTCACTCCCCTCCCAGTCAAAGCTCAAAGACCAAACTCCAAAATGTGACCCCATCACTTCCTGCTGATGCTCTATGCAAACTCAGTTGTGGCCACACTGATCAATGGCTCATCTTCCCCTGAGCACACTCAGGTTCACGCTTACCTCCCCCTGTACATACTCAGATCACTGCTCACCTTCCCCTGAGCACACTCAAATCCACACTCTCCGCGCCCTGAGACCACTCTGGATCACGCTCACCTCCCCTGTGCATACTCATATCCACACTCACCTTCCCCTGAGCACATTCAAATCCACACTCACCTCCACCTGAGCACACTCAGATCCACACTCAACTCCCCCTGTGCATACTCATGTTCACGCTCACCTCCCCCTGTGCATATTCAGATACACGCTCATCTGCCCCTGTCCACACTCAGATCCACACTCACCTTCTCCTGAGCACACTCAAATCCACACTCCCCTCCCTCTGAGCACACTAAGGTTCACGCTCACCTACACCTGTGCATACTCAGATCCACACTCACCCTTCTTTGAACACACTCAGATCCATAATCACCTTCCCCTGAGCACATTCAGATACACACCTTCCTCTGCACACTCAGATCCACAGTCATCTCCCCCTGAGCACACTCAGATCCACACTCACCTTCCCTGTGCACACTCAGATCCATACTCACTTCCCCCTGAGAACATTCAGATCCACACTCACCTTCCCTGTGCACACGCAGATCCATACTCACCTCCCACTGAGCACATTCAGATTGAAACTCACCTTCCCCTGTGCACACTCAGATCCACCCTCACCTCCCCCTG